>JARHVA010000150.1:4990000-5197500 GCA_037957365.1 Torreya grandis
GAAAGATGAAGAATGGGAGGTTCTTGATCGGAAGGCTCTGGGATCTATTAGATTGAGTCTTGCATCATCTGTGATTTCTAGCTTATCACAGTGTAAGACAACGGTGGAGTTGATGGAATCTTTGGCAAATTTATATGAAAAACCCTCAGCTTCTAATAAGGTATTTCTTATGAAGCATTTATTTAATTTGCAAATGTTGGAAGGTGGATCTGTTCATAGCCATCTTAGTGATTTCCATGGTTTGGTAAACCAGTTAAGTTCAGTCAATATTGTATTTGATGATGAAATTAGAGCTCTCTTAATCTTGTGTTCATTACCTGAAAGTTGGGAAGGTTTGGTAATGGCAGTTTCTAATACTGTGTCTCCTTCAAAAGTCTTAAAAGTGGATGATGTTGTGAGTGTGATCTTGAATGAAGAGATACACAGGAATAGCACAGGTGAATCATCAGGAAATGCTTTGAGTGTTGAAGGCAGAGGAAGGCAAAGAGAAAAGATAGAGCATGGGAGATTAAGGTCCAAGATAGGCAGAAGATCCAAGTCCAGGTATGGCAGAATAACCTGCTGGAAGTGTGGAAAGCAAGGGCACTTAAAGAGAGATTACAGATCAGGCGAAGATCAGCATGAAGAACATGAGGAAGAAGCAAATGTTGTAGATTACACTGCACGGGATGCTCTGGTATGTTCTTTGGATAAAGTAGAATCTTGGGTTTTAGATTCTGGTGCCTCTTTTCATGCATCCCCACATAGGGAATTTTTTCATGAGTATGTCCAGGGAGACTTTGGAGAAATTTGTGTAGGGGATGGTAAGCCTTGTCAGATTGTTGGCAAAGGGAAAGTGAAGCTGAAACTGCAGAGAGGTAACACATGGGTGTTAAAGGAGGTCATGCATGTCCCAGTTCTGGAGTAGAATTTGATTTCTATTAGAGGTTTGGGTGATGAGGGTTGCACAGTAACTCTCACAGCAGACTCTTGTAAGGTTACCAAGGGTACACTTGTCGTAGCTAGAGGTAAGAAAGTAGGTATGCTTTATCTATCTACTTGTACTACTGATTCTCTTTCTGGGTTATCTACTTCAGCTGTAGATTCAGAGATGTGGCTTGATAGGCTTGGTCACATAGATAAGAAGGAGATGCTTGTTCTTGAGTCAAAAGATATGCTTTCAGATTTGGAAAGTATGGATCGTGGTTTCTGTATGCAGAAGAAGAAGGTGACGTTTCTTGAGGAATCTGATGTTAGTGACAAGAACAGGAAAGCCTTGGTTTTCAAGGAGAAAGTGATGGATAGAGTTCAGCACAAGATGCAGAAGAATTTTGAGCAAAGCAAGGGTGTTTTGGAGAAGGATTTGATCCAAAAAGAGTTCACAAAAAAAAGTCAGGTCTCACTAGAAAAACACAGAGACCGACGTTGACAGGAAAATTGGTGTCGACGTCCAGACAGGGACCGACGTCGGCTATGTGCAGACCGACGTCGGTGACTCAGGGCAGATAACAACCAGCGTCGGCTAGGGGAGAATGACGTCGGCAAGGAGGCAGTCGCAGGGAACCGACATCAGTCGGCTGCAGACTGAGATGTGACCGGCATCAGTTACTGAGACGAATTTTGGGTGGACAACACGCTGTCATGGTGTCTCAAGCGCCCATATGGAGGACTGAAGGTGTAATTAAGTTCTTAAATTCATCATTTCCCTTCTTTACACTACTTGTTGCTCACTTATGGCATAGGACCAGGAAGTTATTGAAGAAACAGAACAGGTATATCCAGGAAACAGTGGGAGCTAGGCATGGATGAAGATGTGATTCCTTGGAGGAGTACCAAACAGGTGTTTTGGGTAGAGTGGCCAGCTGGAAGTAAGCACTGAGAGATGAATGGATGTTGAGGATAAAGAAGAGCGAAAATGGATACATGAGATGGAAGATCAGGGTATATGGTCTTGTATTAGCTGCAGGGCAATGGAGGTTTGACCATTGTGTTTCTCTTTACCAGTCTGGATAATATTAGCTACATTATCCTATTACTGTATGATGTGCTTGTTGCAGGGTTACATATACAAGTATTGCTGAACTAAAGGTAAAGCTAGTTCAGGGGTGTGTCATGGAGAATCTGGGAGCAACAAGATTCCTTGGCATGAGTGTGTTCTAGAGACATGGTAGGTCATATGTTGACTTTATTTCAGGATGATTGTGTGAGACCGGTTAGCACGCCGATGGTTGGACAGTTCACAGAACAGGTGTCTTGATTCACATAATGAGGTTGAGTGCATGGTATGTACTAAACCTGAGTTTTTCCAAGCAGTGGGAGTTGTCACAAGTTAGAGCCAATTTGGGAGAGAACCATTAGAGGACAGTTCAGTGGATTCTTATAGGGACTAGCAGCAGGTGCACATGCTATGCAGGTTCAGGTTATTTTCTACATGGTTTGTAGATGTGGATGTGGCAGGTGATTTGAATGACAGGTTTTACACTATAGGATTTGTGGTGGTTGGTCTTCAAGAGTGATCTTGAGGAGGAATACAAATCCAAGGGAACAAACTAGACGGAGTACAGGTACAAGTACAGGTTGCAGTTGTTTATCTCCAAGTGGGAGATTGTTGAGTTGTGGAGCTAAAAGCTTTAACTCTTTGCAAACAGAAGGAACAAGAAGGTTGTTGAGATCCAGGAGCACCGGCGTCGGCAGCAGGACCGACGTCGGTCGTGACCAGTGCAGAAGGCCACTGACGACGGCAGGGAGTTGGCCGATGTCGGCAAAACCAGACTAGCAGGGACCGGCGTCGGTCGCCTGTGTGTTCCAGAACTGCTCGTTACACGGATAGTTAGTTAAGTGAACAAAGAGTTTTCATGTAAAGACCAGTTAGATTCTTGAGCTGCGTGGATATTCATTCCATATTAAGAGTCTAAGTTAGTGTTTAAGTTAGGGATCTATTTATAGACCCATTGGCATGTATTGTATAAGAATAAGATAAGGAAGGCAAGGAAGTTCCTTCTAAGTGTAAGATCATTGAGTTGCAGGTTGTTGCAAGCTCATAGGAGATCTACATGTGAGTATGGTCTGTTGAATTACAGGTTGCAGGTTCATGGGAGATCAACTTGAAGTACTTTAGAGTGCTTGGTGAACTGGCAGGGTTATTACTGACTAGTTGGAGAGGTGAACACCAATTCTGTGTGTGAGTTGGTTGTTGGGACTATTTTTTGTGTAGAAGAGTGTTGTAGAAGAATTACTATACACTTGAGGTGTGGGAAGCCTCTGTAAGGTGGAAGAGTGTGGCGGCTCTTTATTGTATTCTTTTCTGTAAAGTGTTAATACAAGATAGTGTATTGTCTCTCATATTCTGTGCTATTGGTGAATTCTAGTTACTTGTATTTCTAGTTATTTTTGCATTTATAATTGCTTATATTTGGTAATCATACTGTGCTCTTTCTGAGGAGCAAGATCCTAACAAACTGGGATCAGAACAGGTGTTGTTCTTGTGATCCCCCAACAGTAGTTAGTCCATATCATCATGACATATATCATAAAATACTACTATAATAAAAAATCAATCATGATCACAACGTAAGAATATACCATACAGCTAAACTCATAGCAATACAATCATGAAATAAAACTAATATTCAATTGTCCCATAACAACAAATGACTTACATCTTAGTTAATAATAATCAAATCAAATTACCAACTGTAAATATCCATGGATAATCAAGTAAGTTTCCTTAGTGATAAATCAAGATGTGACACTCACACTGCTATTTTTTAGTCATGTATGGTTAGTATAGCCTCAAGATGGTTGTTTTGGCACAGCATGCCCAGTGGCCAAGGGTCTCAGCAAGCCTAGTCATGAGTTATCAATTGGATGTCTAGTATACTTTCACGTGGTAGCATGTGAATAACCCAAGATCCCTAAAGTGTTATGGATTTCCAAGATAATAGGGCACCCAAGATGCTTCCATGTGGCCACATCTTGGTTGTTTAGGTGCCCGAAGGTGACCATTATTGTTGAGACCCTGAGGTGTTTGAGATGTTTCCACATTTCCATATATGATTGGACTGCACTCTAAAAAGTTTATACCATGGGGTAAATATATAAATTCTAAGTGAAACATGGAAAAATCCCATGTGTTGGTCTCATATATTTAAGGACACTAGGTTGTGGTGGGAAAATCTAGGAAAGACTGTAGGATTACTTGAAAGTAGTCTAACACATTATTCTATATTTCTATACATTCACTTGAATCAGATTATTGCCATGCATACTGATACTTATTTTGATGATGCTTATTTCCATGCACTTGTCTATACATGAAACTAAGAGAACTTGTTCTATAAATATTTCATCTGACTTAAAGAATCAATTTTCTATGCATATTGGAAATGATTCCATGACTTTGCATTTAAATTATTACATGACTCTTAATTTATTAGTTATGTCAACTGCATTGAATTATGCAACCTATGATTAGATATAATGGGAAATCATAATGAGATATGTCGTGAAAAATATCCTATGACTGTAAAACTTTCATTTATTGATGTAGTGTGCATATAATATACATAATCTAATTGTGTCGACAAACAAATCTTACAATGACATCTTGAGGGCATGGTCAATTGCAATGTCTTTGAGATGTTAAAAATTAATGTACATTACCTGGTCCAATGTAAATTCTATGAGGATCGATCTCTAATATAGGCTGCAATTTGGATCGCACATGTTATAAATATCAAAGAATGGAAATTATACTTTTGGTATCAATTGATATCAACTAAGATGTCATGAAGTATAATTGTGTAAACTAAAAGCTAGGGGAGGAAAAATTATGTTAGAAGATAATAGAATACTTTATAAGTTTGATAAGTTTTTTTTTATCGATACTAGATTTTGATCAAGACTACAACTAGTTTTAGGGCACAAACTGGGGGTCCAATCCCCGAGAGAACTATTAAACCAATATAAATGGCTATCACTTTATCACCTTTTGATAAATGGCCATATCTAGCCTATAAACACCCTTGTGAGATTCAAACTTGGGTGGGGCTAGGGACAACCAAACCACTTTACCAATCTTTCTACATCTCATTGGCAAGTTTGATAAGTGTTCTTGAATCCAGTCACTTGGGATTAATTGATGTCCTTGAAGACTCATAAGGATTGAAATTTAAGAGGCCAAAAAAAAAATTAACATGAGTTACTATGGAGAATGAAATTAATATGCAAATGTGAGATTGTGATAAATAGGTCAAGATTGGCTATCTTGCCTTTGAATATCTTGTCATGTCATTTTGAATGTATTCAAACCAGTAGATTTCCTTATATTGTTATTTAGATAAATATTGTACATTACTAATAAAATGGAAATTTGAATTGGTTGTAAAGGTTTTGAGGGAATTTGGTATGTTATGAAGGTCTTAGTGTATTTGTAAAGGTTATCTAAGGTCTGGTCCTATGTACTAAATCTGATATTATCTTCAAATAAATGTAAATATATGTTGAGACCAATCTAGAATATATCCAATATAGGAAATAAGACTAATTTAGTATGATGGATAAGTCATTACTTGTAGAGAGATCTTGTTTAAATTCCAAACCAAGTTTAGACTTATGGTTGTAAGAGATAAGTTTCTAACCAATTTAGGAGGAGTTAACAAAACTATAAAGGATGAGGAGATTGTTTGTAGGTCTAGAAGGTGCTCATCTTAAAGTTATAAGTCTGTGTGTGGAGAATTTGTAATGTTGTAAGCTATGAACCTAATTTTCAAGGATAAATAAAATAAAAGAATATACATTTTGATTCTTGATGCATTTCAAAATATTATGAACATCTAAGCTCATGATTTTTGCTTGTTATTTGATCTTATGTCATGTTTGTATGATGTTTCATGAGATATAGAGATTTATATAAAGGGGTCTACAAGAGATCTTGTAACAATTTAAAATAATTATGGATAAAATAAGTGTTTTTTAGGATATCTATGGAGTTTCATACTTGAAAGACATGTAGGTTTATGCTCCTACTGTTGAGAAATTATATTCTTGTTTTTATTAAGCGTGTGTAAATGTTGCAAGGTTGTAAGACATAGAATAGGGTTACAGTTTAAAGGAAAAGTGTACTCAATTGTGTATTTTTGTGATTTTTGAGTCTATAAGTGATTGGTATAGTAAGGGAATCATTCAGATATCTTCATCCAATCAAAAGGAAGGCTTGAGAGAAAAAAAAATGTTTTTAGGAATTGAGGTTTATTCAAACATAACAAGTGATAAAAGGGTAAGGTGGATGCAAATAGAGAGTGATCAAGCCTTAAAAGTTCCAAAACCAATTATAAAAATTGAGATTTCATTTTATAATTACTCTCAAGTTTGTTAAACCCTAGTAAGGGTTTTAGAAGACTAATATCCTTATATCTTGAGATCGAGCCCTTCAAATGCTTTGAGACTTGGTAGAAATTTAAGGAAAGATAATTGATAGTTGTTGAAAGTGGTTTTAAGGTGTTGTAATCCATAAAATGATAGTTATTAGAAAATTTTAGTCAATAGTTATATATAATACAATCTAAAGACAATTTAAGAGTATAAAGGTAAACATAATTCCTAGATGACTGATGCTACGTATTTGAAACTTGACGAGGAAATAGAAATATCAAATGAGAATTTTAAAGGTAATAGAGGTGGTTACAAGTTGATATGTGAAAAGACATGTTTTATGTGAAAATAGGCACCAAAGCTTTCATTAACTAGTGTTCATAATTAACATAAGAGTGCGAACCAGTTATATAGAAATTGTTCACATTTTATAGTAACTGGGCATGGCCATGTCATGTAAGAATTTCAAATGCAAACATTTCAACCAGTTCACAGTTTATTCCAGACTATGACCAATGTCCAATACACAAAAATGATATAGTCTAAAACCTATTTAAGAGTATAAAGGTAAACATAATTCCTAGAGGACTGATGCTAAGTGTTTGAAACTTGATAACGAGCTAGAAGTGTCAAATAAACATTTTAAAGGTAATAGAGGCATTTGCAAGTTGATATGTGAAAAGGCATGTTTTAATGTGAAACAAAGCACCAAATTTTACATTAACTAGTGTTCATAATCAACGCACATATGGGAGTTGTTTGCTATGGAAATTATTCACATTTTATAATAACTGGGCATGGCCATGTTGTGTAAGAATTTCAAATGCAGAGATTGCAATGAGTTCACATTTTAGTCGAGACTCTAAGCAATGTCTAATGCACAAAAATGATATAGTGCCCAAAGCCGATCTTATGATAATGATAATATTTGTAAGTCCTCAAAGTTCAAGATTCAAAATTAAAGGAATTATGTCTTGGTTGTACTAAAATAAAATTTGATCAAATATTTTATGGATTATATTAGTTATAAAGATTTAGAAATTTTGGCCAGAAAGATAATGCAATTAGATACAAATACAAAATCAAAGAAATTATTTCATTCTCTTTACTGAAATAAAATTGGATCAAATGTTTTGTGGAGTATATTAGTAATTTTATTAGCTTTGAAATATATATAAGGTAAATGAGCTAGATCAAACCTATTGTGCAACAATAATATATATAAACAAAGAGTGTTTACATAACTGATTTTAAAAGCAAGTTTCAAAGACCATGAACAATACATTTTTTTGTCGATGGACAAGCAATAGTTTTCAAAAGACAAAAAAGTCTCATAGTACTGGACAAGTCTGATGCATGAATCCATACTAATTAAAAAAGTCATTGATATGTGCTAGCAAATGACAAAAAGGCAAAGCATAACTATTAATCGGGAACCATGCATAGGGCATAACGTAACTGATTCTTGAATCAAGGATTTTTTTCTATGAAATGGAAGAAGAAATAAAAAAATGTTAGAAGTATGTAGATTAAAAGTTTAAAGCAAAAAAAATAACTTAAGAATAAAACACGTACATTAGTTGTTTATTACATTAGCTTCTAGAATAAATTTTTCTTTGTTGAGAGTGAATTTTCCTTGTAGTGAAAATCCTATTAACAGGGAAATTATGCTTGCTTTGTCTTTCATGTAGTTGTCATATGAGATTTTAGTCAATGCAGGAAACATTATCTTTAGTGGTAGGCCTGTTAGAGTGCATCGTATGGTAGCATTTTGCACTATTTTCAGATTGCAACTAAGGCAATGGGTATATGCACATGAACTATGTTTATTACACAAAGGATAGTTAAAAGTTGTAGCATTCACAGGTTGCATGGATTGAACTATGAAGCTATAGCTATTGCAGGTAGCTTGAAATGGCTTTGAATATATGTTTGTTATTGTCAATGTTCCCTCGACCTGCACATGCCCTACTCTCATAAACGTCTCTTCAAATCTCACGCTTACCCACAAATATTTTACATTAAAATTTAAGTATATACTTATGTTCAGTTTGGAAGGATAGTCACAATCACAAAATAGTTTTTTTTTAAATTATTATTTGGTAATTTAGTTAATAATATTAATATATTGTGTGCATTCGAGATTTAAACATGAGACTTCACTATCGATTTAATGATGGAGCTCAACCTATTAAAGTGACATTTTACCTCTGGGTTTTTTGAACTGGACTTTCAAACCTTTAAATGCCACGTGGAATCCTATAAAAACATATTGTATCTCACTTAATACTAATCTACGTACTGACAATGAAAATTACAACTAATACAATATTTCACATTCATACCAAAAAATGATATGCAATCCGAATTTTATTATATATTTAAAAAATCACAATTTTAAAAAAGAAAATATTTTAAACAATAAAATAATCAAATTTAAATTTTCCATCAATTATAATACATTCATAAACATTACAATATACCTCGACCTCCCTCCGCTCCCATCGCCATCATAAACAATAATAAACACCTATCGTAATTAGTGATAATAATAAATGAATCCACCTCCAAACCTATTAAATAAGCAAAAAAAAAAACTGAAAACATATATAAAAACATTCGAAAATTGAAATTATCATTTATAAAAAAATCAATCGCCCACCAAAAAATCTTGATGAATCAAATATCAGAGCATGATCTTCAAAATCTTTGAACATTCAAGAATTCAAGGATATCTGCTCCATATATTTTTTAATTTATAAAATCTATCGTTTTGACTCATAATGAATCCAATAGTATGCGAATGTCATTCATTAATTAGACCTTAATACTAAATATATTTAGTAAGGAAGACATAAAAGTTACTCAAATTCCTATGGTTGTGTGAGATCTTTTTTTTAATGTTTATGAGTGGTGCATATAAAAGAAACTGAGAAAACTTATCTCCCAGACGTGGATGTGTCATTGCTATCTTGTTGAATTAAAAGGTAAAGTTATCTAATCTACTGCATTTGGATATGGATGACCCCTTGTATTATTTATTATATTTTATTACATGGTTTTAATTTATTGCTCTTTATAAGAGGAGAGGGGTCTACATCAACTTTAAGGAATACACTTTGTGTTAATTCATTGTCTTTTATAGGGAAAGGTGTTTACCATGTGGAAAGGGGTTCCCTTTTGTATTTGGAGTTTTCTCTTTTTATATGTAAATGTTATAGTAGATATAATATGAACAAATGAGAATCGTTTTGTTAAGTTTTTTTTGGTTTGTATTTTCTTTGTTTGTGTTTTTAGTTCATCTTATTTGAATCGTTTGTTTTGTAGGATTTTTTAGGATTGTAGTGTATTAATTATATTTAGCGTGCCATTTTTTTAGTAGGGAGGTCTTTTATTTACTCAAGCAAGCTCGAAAGTTTGTTTTGGAGGTTTATAATGAGGTAGTCCCTCATCCGCCCTCCACTCTAGAGGTAAGCATTCATGTTGTAATTGTTAAACAATGTTATAAATGGTATGAAAATTATTTTGTTATTGCTTACTTTGTTGGCCATATCCCCTCGGAGGATTACCTCCATAATTGGCTCCGCAATCACTGGGAGCCTCTACGTGTCAATGTCTATGAAATCCAAAACCTTACCAAAGGTTTTTTCTTGTTTACCTTCAAGGAGCCCTCCGAGACAAAGCTTATTTTTAAGAAGTCTAATGTCTGATTCCTTCACAACCAACTTATGGTCCTATCTGACTAGTCTTGTGACTTTAAAGTTTTTGACAATGCAGCTCTTCATGTCCCTATCTTGGTTGAGCTTCCTGGTCTGTTAGTTCGCATCTGGGCTTTCACACCTCAAATCATCTCCCCTATAGGATGTATTGTTATGATTGACCTAGATAGGTGGTTTCCTCCCACCCTAACAAGTGAGAATGTGTGGAGGTCGACCTCTCCAAGGAGCTGAAGGAGTTCATAGAGATCCAAGTTAAGGAGATGCAGTGGTCACAAAAGGTTTTTTACTTCAACCTTTCCAACACTTATTATCATTGTTAGGCTTCAGAGCACCACATCAAGGATTATCCTTGCATGGGTCATCCCAATCCTCCTCAACCACCTCCATAGACCGAGAAGCCCAAATTGACATACTAAAGTGATGGTTGGACCACAATGCCCCTTAAAAGGTCATCGAGCCCAAAGCCACAAAGCCCACCCCAGTGACCACCTTTAGATGATTATTCTCCAACTATCAAACCCTCTTAAGGGACATCTCCACCATCCCTTACCATCTCAGTTCCTTCCAACCCATAGAGCATTTCTCTAATTTTCCAAAATACTATGATGTTTGTGATTGAGGTTCTCTTAGCTAGCGTCTCCTTCTCCCAACAGTCTCACAGCCTACCTCACATGGGTGTAGACTCTCCTCAAAAGGAACACAAAGCCAAATGTCACTTCATTGTAGTCGACATAAATCATGCCCTCACTAGCATAAAAAATTTACAACATTGGCATATTTTGAGGACAGATAGGGAAAGCTTTAGATAAATGACCCTTCCACATGAATGTGTTATCATGAAATGTTAGGGGTATTACATAGTCTACCATGAATATTGTGCACGTGTTACTTGTTAGTAGATTTATTTTCTAGATATTATATATTTGTAGGAAGTTAAAGTGTATGAATTTCTCCTTCAGATGTCTTTTTAAATAATTAAGCATGTTGCCACCCAGATCACCACCTTGCATAAGGCAAGACATGGTGGTGCTTGTATTTTAGTTTCCCCTAAGATTACCCCAACATTATTACCATGGGGGATGACTCCTCACATTGGGTAGCTAGATAATTCTTGACATTGATGGCCATCCATTTAGCATTCTCAACATCTATGCACCCAATGATGGCCCTGACCAATCCCTACTTTGGCAATCTTTGGCAACTGGGTTGCTTGTTGCCATGTGGTTAATGTATGGAGATTTAAATATGATTGAACACCCCCAAGCGAAGGTTGGGGCCCTCCCCATCCATTGGTGCATTGGTGAACATGAGGCTTAGTATTATTTCAAAAATAAATGGGGCTTGGCTGACCCACTCCTTCAATGATGGATATTTAACCCCATGTCTTGGTTTATGTGATCTAACTACCAATCTAGGGATCACCGCATACTCAAATAGCTTGACCGCTTTATGTTGTCAAAGAAAAATCATTTTTTCTTTTCCATCATTGATGCCCAACTTATCAACATCCACTCAAGTATTATTTTTTCAAACCACTCCTTATTTCCTTCAAATTGGAATGAACTTCAGGGTAGTATAATGTGCCATGTAATAAATTTATCCTTAATACTTCTATGTTGAGTCATGCTAGAATAATCTAACTCATCAAGCAGATCAAGAACCTCTCCCTATGAACCCCATACACCTCCAACTAGATTGAATGGTAGAATGAGGTCATTACATGCACCACCTCCTTCCTCCGCCATCACAACAAACATGTTGCTCATATCTAAAAGTGCTCAGAAGATTCCATGCTTAATGAGTTCTAATGAGTTTCTTTTTCCATCGATATTGATCCTTTCAACGTGCAGTTGAAATAGCTTGCAACTTCTCACAAACACCACCTTAAAGTGGCAGACAACCATATGGCTAGAGGCACTCAGTTTCGTGCTCAACTGTACTGGCTAAAAGTTGGTGACAAAGCCTCTAAGTATTTCTTTAAAACACTGAAAACCAAACAAGTTTGTGAGCAAATCAAAGCCATTCAAGTGGATCAATCTCAACTTACTTCTCAGTCTGATATCTCCTTGGTTTTTCTTGAACATTACAAGTTGTTTTTTCAATCTCATCCTTTAATAGATGAGCTATCCAAAGCACTTCAAAAATGCCTTGATACGATAGCTCACAAGCTCAATCCAGCCAATCAGTGGCTTTGTGATGTCCCACTCACCTTTCAGGATCTCACTAAGGCTTTGCATTGCATGAGCAATGATAAAGACCTTGGCCTTGATGGCTTCTCATGAAAATTATACAAAGCCACATGGGAGTTTAATGGACCCAATTTACTACAAGTCTACAAAGAATCCTTATGGAATCAGTCTCTTCGACCCATGATAAACCAAGATAATATCAAATTTATTCCTAAATTTGGAGATCCTGAGTTACTTACTAGTTGGAGTTCGATAACCTTACTCAATGTTTCTTACAATATTCTTGCTAAAGCCCTCGCCAACCACGTCGCGCTCATCTTAATTACCATTATTAGACAAGAGCAAACAAGATTCATTATAGGGTGTTATATTTTGGATAATATTATTATGGTTTGGGAAGGCATGGATTGCAATTGTTCCTCTCTTTAGAGAACTATTTTTCTTAAATTAGACTTTCAAAAATCCTATGATAAGATTGAGTGGCAATTCATTCTTACCATGCTCAAAGCTCTTAGCTTTGGCCCTTACTTCATTTATGTGGTGCAGACTTTAATTCATGATGCCTTAAACTACCTCGCTATTAATGGACACAAAACTAAAGGGATTGAGCTGTAATGGTCTATTCACTAATGTTATCCCCTTGCTCAAGTGTTTTATGTGTTATCCATTGAAGCCCTAGGTTATCTCTTAGATTCTAGAGTTTCTCAGGGGATTATTCATGGCATGGTTTTGCCTGACTACACTTCCCAACTCAGTAATGGGCACTTTGAAAATGACACCTTCTTCACACTCAAAGAACAAGAGGTTAATTTTAATGAAGTTATCCAATACCTTAACACTTTTTGTCTAGCTTTTGGCTTCAGCCTACAATAGAAGAAAACCCAGTGTTTTCATCAACTATAGGATGTTTCACCTTAGTTTTAGAAGCATAAGAAGTTGGAGGGGGTTGTACTTTGTAAGTCATATGCAACTCAATATTAACCTTACTCTCTTTTGTTGCATGATTTGGAAAACATCTCAAGCTTCACATTAGGTTACGCAACTAAATCATTTGTATGTGTATTAACATCATTGACCTTAGTAATATTGTCTTTGATTTTATCTTATATCTTATGTCTAAAACCAAACCATCTGTGCATAAAGTGTGTTGTGTATTTATGCCAATCACAATATACATCTATGTTTAACCCCTTAGGTTGTGCCTTAATCATATAAATCTCATTTAAAAGAGGGATAAATATGAGATTTCACTCAAGTAATTTCTATAATACCTTGTGAGGAGGTTATGATAAGCATGTAAACTTCCTGCTTTGGGAAGTCGAAAGGACAAACATAATATTAATAGATTTTGAAACTATATTAATTTTTACTTTAGATTCACTATTAATATCATTTTAGATGTTATATTTGGTTTGATTTCAAACTCAACAATGGAAGATGTTGGAGGATTAGGCTAATACTTTAGCTTATTCATAAAAAGTACCTTAACTTCATGATCTTTAACTGTATGACACATGTCATCTAAGTATTAAAAGAATTTGAACATAATTGAATCATGTATAGGGTAAAGTAAACTTTGGTTGAATATATATTTCAACTCATTATAATCTAGAGGAGTTTTCATTTTATGAAGCATAATTTTATAATTAAATAAACAATCACTAATGGGCTCATTAGGTCCTTGCTTAAGTTTTGAAATTTGAGCATATGAGACCTTACAAATATTGATATAAAATGCACTAAGAATTGATCAACCAAATGATTGAATGCATGTACTAATTTTAAGGGAAGTTCATAAAACCACCACAAGGCATAATACTTTAGGCTCCTAAAAAATAGTTTGGTCAACAATTTATCAATAGATGCATAGTCCAAACATGTTGCATGAAAGGCTCTAAGATGTTGTTATGGATCACAATCATCATCATATGGTGTAATATTGGGTGAAAAAAATCATTTAAGTAATGGATAAGATGAAATATTTAGGGCCAATAGATTATGTATTGATTCTTGAGAATCATTTGAATGGCCTGCTCTAGAAGAACCTTGTTCTAAATGAGAAAACTTAGATTGCAGATTAAAAAAATAGTTTTCATGAGGGATTGAGAAATAAACATATAAGATTGAGTGCAATACATTATGTCACTTGAGTGGTGAGCTTAAGAGGCATAAAATTCTGTTTCATAAGGATAACCATATAAATTTGAGGAGTAACTTGTGTTTCCACCACACTATGGGTGGGCACCACTTAGTCCTAGGTATAGACATATGAATAGTAGAGATAAGAGTGGTGGTCTGAAAACATGTTTTAGAACATATGCCTCTATAATGTAAGTCAATATCACTGAAGAGGTCATCATTTTATTCCTCAAACGTGACAACCTTAGAATTCTTTACATTCTTATCCTGTAGGATTATATTCAAGACCTTTTCCAATTCATAAGGTTACATATGAATTCCACTTCTAAAATTAGAAAGAGTTATAACTTGTGTAGGATCAACACCATTAGGCTTATGAGGATGTATTATATCATGATATTCAGTATTATGTTCATTATCATCTTCATAAACATTTTTAATTTTAGGCATATCATCATTAACAACATGTTCCTTTATATCTATATCTTCTTTATTGCATCAACATAAAAAGGAACTTGCATTGTATTAATTTTATTCATTTTAGATGGCACACAAATATGTTGTTGGATCAAAGGAATATAATTATAATAAATTACACAATCACTTCACCTTATAAGTACAAGAGAGCCAACCTTCTTAGGTGACATAGAGTATGTTTATGAAAACACCAAAAAAACAAAGGAGAAAAATGCATAAATTACTACCTATTCAAAGGAAAATTAGAAATAAAAAATTAAAGATCATATTTGAAACCCTAAGAAGGGAACATGAAACCCTAAGGGAGAGATACCTAGGGTTTTTTATGCTAAAAAAGGCTAGGTTCAACAAAACATTCTAACTTATTATATGTACAAGAGAGCTAACCTTCTTAGGTAATATAGAATATGTTCATGAAAACACCAAAAAAAATAAAGGAAAGAAATGCATAGATTACTATCTATTCAAAGGAAAATTAGAAATAAAAAATTAGAGATATTATTTGAAACCCTAAGAAGGGAATATGAAACCCTAAGGGAGAGATACCTAGGGTTTTTTTACACTAAAAAAAAGGCTAGGTTCAACAAAACAATCTAAATTATTATAGGTACAAGAGAGCTAACCTTCTTAGGTGACATAGAGTATGTTCATGAAAACACAAAAAAAAAAAAAAAAGGAAAAAAATGCATAGATTACTACCTATTCAAAGGAAAATTAGAAATAAAAAATCACATATCATATTTGAAACCCTGAGAAGGAAATATGAAACCTTAAGGGAGATATACCTATGTCTTTAATGCTAAAAAAAAGGTTAGGTTCAACAAAAATTTCTAGCTTGTTGTAGATTTAGAAGATCTAAATAGACAAAAACTATTGAAATTTAGATTGTGAAAGATATAAAATTTACCATATAAATATAAATGTAAAAGAGAGATTGATTATACTTACTAAATATATAAATGACCAAGAAAACATGGAAGATTTAATACACCTAGTTGATTTTATGAACTGTGTTGCTCACTATTTATGTCACAATCCTTAAGATTACTCTATAATAGCTTTATAATTACTCGGATAAGGAAATAGACTATCAAGAAGTATAGTTCCTGATCCATAAAAACCATAGACCTATATTTATCTTATTACCACTTCAAAAATATAGTCACAGTCAGACATTCAATGATAAAAGCTAAGTACTCATCCCTTTGTTGTACTTACTTTATTTAACATATGCCACTTATAAAATCATTGCAATTAGTTCCAATATCTTACATTTAGATGTATGCTTGAATGCCATATCTTAAAATTTGAATTAAATTTCAAGTTTCTATACTATTAGGGCTGCCAAATAAAATTATGGTAGAACAACTGATACTATCCATCATCTGTTAGTACTATCCTTGGGTATTTTTATGGTATGTTTTACCATAGATCATTATCCTTATATTTTAGATTATTTTTGGATGTTCAGTTATCTTTGGTCCTATACACAAATCTTGATTTTGTTTCTCTTTGTCTTGATACCCTAACTCCACTTTTGACACCAAATTAGCCTAAAATGAGGAGGCAGCAAATGGGTTGAACAATTGTAACCACTCCATGTTGAGTGATTGAGCATTGCTTACACTTGAATACTCTAAAGAAGGCTTAAATCACACATAGTTATTCCACCTATGTGTATGTGTACTTAATCATGTTCCACTAGAATGCAATTCAAATCTTTATCTTTTGACACTAGAAAACATGCAAATTTAACCTTACATTAATGTTTAAACATGGATTCATGGAATCTCCTTTGTTTGGTTTTCAAATGTATATGCCTTTTAGGTAATGTCTCAAATATGTGCAAGTAGTTCTCTCAATGTGTAAGTGTTTATCAATATGATTTATAAGTTAACCTCATTATAAGACCTTAGGATTGATTTGTATTATAGATGAATCTTTGATATTTAACCTCATAATAAACATGTGATATGTGCTTAGGCTAACTTAAGGGAGAGACTTAAATTTGAAAGCTAGTCATTAAGGATCCACAAACACTGCCATAAAAGGTAGATGCATGTGGTAACTACCTACATCCAATTGTCATCAACATTATCCATAAAGGGGAAAATAGTGATATGGAAAGTGGAAACATTATGATTGGGATTTTAAAGTATTATGGAACATACTAGGGTGATCATAAATATTAATGTTATCAAATTGGGTCAACCAAGTCAATAGATAAGTAAATGAAAATGGAAAAGTGTGTGCAAAAGTCAAATGCATAAGCATAAGCCATGTATGTCAGAGACATGTCAAAATTGATGTTGTCAAGTGTTTAATACCAAATTTAAGTGTCTAAAAAATGATAGCTAAGGTTAGATTAACCTAAATTTGGGAATCAGATGGAAATATGAAGACAAATTACAAGGAGGGTAAAATCCAATGTAATATATCATAATTTAGCTCAAAAAATGAAACCATAAAATCATAAAAATCAGATCCAAGGGGATGAGGGTTTTAGAAACCCTAGGTTCATGCATAAATTTCTAAAAATTGGATGTAAATCCAAAATTATGAATAAGTGAAATAGAAATACTAAGCTATAAAATGATCTAAGTAAAATAAGCAACATATCTAAAAAATGTTAAAATCAGAAATCAAACCCTGGGGGGGATTTCAAGAGACAGGCATTTTTAGATTGTAGGGGTTCACCAAAGTGTTTTACCGAACTCATGAAACTTAAGGACAATAACATAATTCACATTAAGATAAAGGGTCACACAAAAGGAATATATGATATATTAATAAAAAAAAAAAATTAGAAACCCTATGTACTACTAAAACATGAATAAATTGAACAAACAATAACTATAACTAGCCAAAGATAATGACAGGATAAAGGAGATGGGAATATAACATACCCAAGCATAATCTTGGGATTCTAAAGTTGGAATAAAATTTTGGAAGTGATAGTATATATTTGATTAACCTAGGTAAGAAACACAAATTAACATATGTAATAAAATTAACAAGAGGATTGTAATTTTATGTATCACTTGATCCATGAGAGGAGACAAGTGTAAAGTGGAACTTGTGGCCCTTGAAACATAATAAACTAGATAAATATCTAAAAGATCCTTAAATAAGGTGCGCTAACTATCTTCATAAAATGGATCATGAGTTATGACCCATAAATTTCATTAGAATTCGCAAGGGCATGGAATACAGGGATGGTCTCAATAATAGGTTTGTCCTTTGAATTGTTTAAGGAGAGTATTACATAAGTTACCAATTTGAGCATGGAGGGTATAAAATTATACAAATAGAAAAGGGAAAAGAAAGAGGAGTCTGGGATTTTCTAGTTGGTAATGAGAAATTGATCAAGTTTCAAGGAGGCAACCTCAAGAATTCCATAACTAAGCCTTGGAATAATGTCCTCCATCAAGTCATGGGGTATGTCACATTAGAAGGAAAATATAAGTATGTGTTGTCTCATAACTTTGCCTTCTTGAAACATTTTAGGTATAACCGTTTGTTGAGATTTCCTTTTTATATCTTGTTGTATATAGATAATTATATTCCAAAAGTACAACACAAGTGTTTATTCCCTCTCTATCAAGTGGTTATTTACCTTATTTTCACCATACCAAATCCATGGCCTTTGGTCCTTCTCCCCAACTCCATTTCAAACTCATTGAGTGCAACTCTTTAAAATCCTATGTGCAGCATGTTGTTGGTGATGTTGTTAACCCTCTAGTCAAATCTCAAAAATATATTTCCATCATTATCTCTTCTACTAACACTTGCCCTAATGAATGGCCCTTAAAAATAATACATTCTAAAATATCTCCTTAGGCCTTGCCTATTGAACCTAAGCTTGCTTCTTTGGATGATTATTAGGAGGTCCACAATAGCTTGGATCCTAGAGCCCATTCTTCTAGTACAAATTTTCCTACCAAGGGATTGTTGATTGGAAATTCTATGAACAACCTAGATATTTCTGAGGAACCAATCCAAAATCCCATCCTTGATAAGAAAAGAGGGAAAATAAAATCCTCAAAGATCATTACAATATTAGATGATTCTAGTCCTTTTGAAAATAGAATTAACAAACACAAAAAATCCATCAAATTTGTTCTAAAAGAAAATAAAGACTTCAACAACAAAATCAATTAGTTGATGCTTCAAGCTTATGGGAAAATTGATCATGGGAATCTATATATGAACAAGGATGCATGCTATTTAATTGAAATTATGAAGGATCTAAAAAATAAAATATCTTAAATGGAAGAAAGAATGATCAAATGGAAAGAGAAAAGAAAAAACTACAAACTAACATAGACAAGTTGATCCAAATCATCAGGGTTATAATTAAAATTTGTGCAATGAGTATCACCATTATTATAGACAACACCAAAAATGAAAATGAAAAAAATATGGTAACCAGATCCAATAAGAGGGTATGAACAAAAGTAAAAGGGAAGGATATAAATACAAAGGAGGTGGATTTTGACACTGCAAAGAACCACCTCAACTTTATGATTGAATAATGGGAGGTGACCAAGGATCTTAGCAACTTTGGATCATCTTAATTTATTCTTGGCTATCTCTTTGTTGATTAGTTTCTATTGCTAATTTGTTTTTTTAGTTGTTTCTATTGTTTGTGGGCTTTTTGTTGTGCCTTTGATTTTGCTTTACATGGATAATATTCCTACTTATCTTTAATACTTAAATTTCTAAGGTTTGGAGACCTTTTGAAACCCATTTTTTACCTTTTATCCATAAAAGAATCTATATATTTTATTTTCAAAATGCCACATAGGTACCTTTTCAACCATTGAACATGTTATGGACCATCAATTCTATATTGTGTTACTTTTCAAGATCTCTATTATTTTTGTGTAGGTGCACTATCTAATTCCATAAAGTCTTGTGTAATTGTAACATCGAATTACAGGTAGATTATTTGTCTTGTTTTATTTTTTGTCCTTAACCTAACCCTTGGAAATAGAAATCAAACAAGTGTGTAAAAAGTTAGTTGGATTGGGATACCAATTGAAATAGTTATATCTAGATATCCCACATGTTTGGACTCAGAGTCAATGGAGTTATCTTGTGTATGTGAGTGGAATTTTGAATGAGAGCTTTGTCACTTCTCCCTAGTGAAGTGCAATGCAAACTACATGAACATCCACCTAAACTCTCCTTTAGTAGAAGTTGATGATGTCAAAATGGCTTGGATAAGGTTGAATTATCAAGATTTTAGCTTTGACAAAAGTGTAACAAAATATATGGTCAATAAAGGCTCTACTTGAATTATGGAGAAGGATTTATCATTCTATCAATATTTGAATGATATTTGATAAATGATTATAAATGATTTGTATATATAAGGGTCTCTAGGACATGACATATGATATGGAAGACCATGATAAAATATAAATAAGCAAAATCAAAGGTATGATAAATCTGGATAAGGTGGAGGGATCCATAAAAATGAATAAGATAGATTTGGTAGACTGTCAATCTCACATGGGACAAAATCAATGCTTTAGCTTGAAATGTTGAATATGTCCCTAGAAAAGCAAATTTTTAGAATGAAGGTAAGTAGCTCAAAAGATAGGTAAATAAGGCTATAAAGTTGAAATGGATGAATGTTGAAGTCATCAAGAGGTCTCAAAGGACAAAGAGAGTCTAGTGTGGAGTATGAAGTGTCTAAAACTAGATAAGTATACATAAGTGGATCAAATGCGATAAACATATAAATGACACAATGGAAAAGGGTCTTGTACCAAATTTAAATGTATACACAAATGCATACAATTGATAGAGAGACATGCCAAGGAATAAATTAAAAAAATATTTAAATCATATGAAGAAAATTTAAACTAAACTATAGTGCATGCATAACATAGTGAGAATGAAAGGCCATTTAATACGATTATAGAATTTCTCAAAGTCAATTTTTATGAATAATGCTTGTTTATTAGACCTACTTTCCCACTCCATGCCTTCTTAGATTGCAATAATGTTATCTAATGCTTATATTCTTATGGTAAATCTGGTTTTTCAGATCTAACAATCAAAGGAAGGAGATTATGGATGCACAGAGCAAAGGATTTGGAAATAATCTTGTATGAAACATTAAGAAATGTAATAGGTTATTGATTTTACATTGGATCACCCAATATAGGTATGAATTATATATTCCCTTTGTTAATTATTTGGCTAAGGGTTTTGGTGCAATATGATTCAATGTAGACTTGAAACAAGTCCTATCCAATGGTATCCCAAAGAACTTTGTAAAACTTGCAAATAAATCCATCAAACCGAGGATATTTACATTGGCCATATGCATGACATCTTTGTTCATGTATTTAATAGTGTGCAACTTATCATATACTAATTATTGGGACTAAGAAACATTTTAAGGGACCATCGAAAAAAATGATGGAGAACTTGTTCACACTATGGAAAATTATCCTGAGTTTTGAAAACCTAGTGATAATGACAAGCAAAATATTGGACCATAGTTGGATAGTCTGTGAACTACTACTCAACTTCCCTAATGGCTTTGATTTGTTTAAAAAAATTCTTAGCTTTAAACATTTAGAATATTTTCTTAGGAATATTGTCACCAAACTTAATCCAATGCAACTTTCCTTTGATTTTACCCCTTTAACATTGTATGCATATGCAATCTAGATGCATTGTCTAATTATCCACTTTTAATTGAAGGGTTTCATGGAAAGGTTCCTATTTTAAGGAAGCCATTGCACAAATTAGCTCAAAGGTAGTGGCAAAGTAGGTCATGTGGAAGGTGTGTGTCATTTGGAAACCATATATGTGCAAATGAATCAAGTTGTAAAATGATGGTATTTGGCAACCAATCAATCGAGCCAGAATTCCCTATAGGACATGGCACAAGGTTCTAAACTCACAAGATGTGAGTAAGAATGGGACCATGATTTAATAAATAAGTATTAATATAATCATATATTTTTAACTTTGGGACTTTTAAAATTCCATTCAATGTGGAACCATAACAATAGGTGGTGAGAAAGGAAAATATCTGACAAATCCTTCACTGACACCAAGGAATAATTATCAAAATAGAAATATAGTTGATTCGAGATCATCGTCTTATCAAGTTGCTTTAGGACTATTTGAGTTATGTGACATAAATTTGACCACGTGTATTCAATTGAAGAGGTGGAATTACATGAATAATTAGGGTCATAAAACCCAAATTTATTACACATAATACCATGCCTCTATTTCACTAGTTGTCCAATGCATCAGAAGGTGACCAAGCTTATTAGACTCCAGCTTGAATATATTAAAATCACCACACATAATGCAAATGCACATCTCAAAATCCATCAACAACCCAATGCCAAAGGATGGACATTTCCACCACGTAAAATTAGAGGCATACATATTGATTATGCCAAAAGATTAATTTTAAATATTTAACAAAATCCAAAGGCCCAATTTGAGGGGTCACCTCCATAATCCACATAATGGGGTTTCCATTTTGGAGAAATAAAAGTAATTACACCTCCATGCCCTAGGTCAGGATTTATAGTTAGAAAAATATTGTTAGACCATAACTTTACTAACAAGTATGAGTACAAATCTTGCCACCTTGATTTTTTGTAGGCAAAGCATACATAGATTTGGAAATCGTTTTAAAAAATCATGCACAATGTACATGTGAGGTGGATTTTTAATACCCATATAGTCCATGTAAAACAATTCATGATTCACGAGGATAGATATATCCTTAAAGCCTAAGCCTTGAAGGGATTTAGACACAACAAAAATTATTGTTAATTATTTTTCAAGAAATCACCAAGTTGAAACAAATGCCATTCATTTGGTACATATTCTCCATCATCTAATTAATGAGGCTTGGTGTGAGAACATCTAACACACACCTTATGAGGAGAAACACATTAGAGAATGTGTTGTGACTATTAATTAACCTCTTGAGTAGTTATTTGATAAAATGAGATAACATTGGCAGCCAAAGATGAACTAGAAAACCTTGGTTTACTATTCTCTTTGGAGGATTCAACTTGGTTACGAGAAGGCTTTCAAAAGAGTTAAGATTCTACCATTGCAAATGTAGACGTATCCTACAAGCAAACACCTAAACTAGTCTTTGAAATAACATCTTTGGAATTGGACATCCTCATGTTAGGGTTTGATGTTGCACCCTTGTTTCATCCAAACTTATGACCACCAATGTTGGTGGTCCAATTGTCCTCACCATTAATATAATTTTTAGTTGAAGTCTTTGAAATTGCTTTATTACACACGGCCAACAAAAGGCAATGGTTTGATTTTATGTTCAAAGGATTGGAAATGAAAGAAAGTGTTAGGAAAATTAATGAACAACACTCTATGGATGTGGAGGGTGTTGCCTATTTGAGTGTCTATGGTCTCTTTAAAATCATGGGAGAGAATGACTTCAACATAGACCCATTTTTGAGGTTGGGCCGAATAAAATTTACTTGGCTCATGGAAAATGACACAACCTATGGAAGTTGCCAACATGTATAGAAAGTGCAAATAAAGATAGGGGATACTTGGGAATTTCACCCAAAATAAGGGCCTTAAGCATTGATTGTTTAGAGACAAAAAAATCACGCGTCTAGGGGTGAATGAGCAAAGAGCCTATAAACATATTGTGGATCTTTTTGTAGATTTGCAAAGGTATGCTAAGCGTCATCAAAAGAGTAATTAAAAAAATCCATTGGTCATATTTTAGATGGTGTCCAATTTAATACTATAAGAAATCCATGCAATTTGCACCCAACATTTTAACTTACTTTCAAAGAAAATCCCATAAAATATCCTATTAAAATAAATTGTTCTACCTATTTACATACATTATCGAATTCAAGAATAGGCAAAACATTGACAAAGATTCACTACCTTATGGAAAACCATTGAGATGAACTTCTTAAACTTCTTTACTAGAAATATTATTTCCAACAATTTCATAGATCATAATCATACTTCCAACAACTACACTATCGATGTGAGATGTCATTTTGCAGACCAAGGGACTCCCTGAAAGCATAATGACCTTTGAAAAAAAAATGCAATAATAAATGCAAAGGACAGTATTAAATTTCACATTTTTCAAAAAAACACATTTTGCAACCTGAGGTAAGTGTTTGATAAAACAATTTGAACAAGGCATTTCTCCCTCAAAACCACTACAAACTAATATACTGTTAATAATAATAATAAATATATGCACTCGTGACAAAGCATAAACAAGATTTGAATTCAAAACCCCGACACCCAAATTCATATAAAAGAAATTATATACCCAAAAAAAAACGCATTAACAATCCCGCTTACTTCTATAACAACAGGAGGATTACAATGGCGTTTGGCATTCATGGAAGTAAAAAACAACTAACTGATTTCTTAACTAATTGTAAATCCTTCATAACGGAAGAAATGAAAGCAAGGAAGAAGGATCAAAGGAAGGAGGAGGAGAGAAGGAAGAGAAGGATAGGAAGATTAACCAAATCCTTCATTTCCAATCCTCCTCCTACTCTGTAATTCATATTGGCCCATTTCACAATTCACTGAATTCTGGTTGTATTTTGACTGCCATTTTTGGAGTACAATGACAGTTGAAATGGCAGAGCCAGACAGACTTGAGAGGGAGGAGGAGGAGGCTTCTGCAGAGTCTGAAGACGAAGGACAGAATGGCTACAGGATGGGTGGTTACCATCCTGTTTGTATTGGAGATGGCTTCAAGAATAACCGTTATATAGTTCAGTCCAAGCTTGGATGGGGTCACTTTTCTACAGTTTGGCTATCTTGGGACACCCTCAAACATGTATGTATTTACTTACAGATTTCTGCGCCGCATTGGGGGATTTATGTTTTCTACATTTTTGTATGGATTCTTAAGGATGAAAGATATTTTGTTATAGCCTAAATGAAGTAAGGGATGAAACACAATTGGTTGTGAATTATCATTTGTATGATAATATTAGGTGCAATTGCAGACATTTGCAATCATCAAGTAGTTCATGTTATCTCAATTCAAGACAATCAGACGAAACCTGGAAAATTAATTTTTAAACTGGACAACCATTATAAAAATCCTATATCTTGATAGATTTACAGGCGAATCAGGTCTAAAGAAATTTAAAATTTACGATTTCTATAAGCATTTTCCCCTATTATTGCATTCTGAAGCTTGGTAGAGCAATGCCCACTTGAATTTGCCAGAGCATTGAATTGCTTTCAGCCATTTTATTGCACTGGGAGTTGGTTTGCTTTTTAGAGATTTTTCCATTTAATCACTTTATTTTTGGATTACTCTCGGTATTTTACCCTTTGATTGCATTCTGAATCTTAACAGATCGGTGCTATTGTGTTTTCCCATTTAATTGCAACTAGATGTTATGGATTTCTCTACATTTTTCCTTTTTGATTGCATTCTAGACCTCAGACATATCAATGCCCAATTAAGCTTTTCAGAACATTAAATTACTTTTTTTCATTTAATTACTTTGGGAATCTATGTATTTTTCTAGGATTTTGTTCAAATGGAATTAAAAGAACAATCATAAATGTCACTAAATATGTCTTTTTTGAAATTCCTAAATCCTACTGTACAGGCAAAATGATGATTTTATTGCCATTTGCAATTAAATGCGCACAATTCAAAATTTCGATAATAGTCAGGAAATGCGTGCTCAAAATTTACATTTTCTATGAGAGGATTTCTTCATGCTCTTTTGGCATTTTATCCTTAAATGCGATTGAATGGGATTGTATACCCTAAAAGCAGTTTAATGCAAAGATTGTTGCTCAAGTCCTTAATGCAGTCAAATAGGCAGAAATTTTTGAATGCTCAAACTATTTTAAAATTCTAAATACAATTCAAAGCCCAAATGGCACTGGTCTGTTAAGATTTAAAATCTAATCAAAAGGACAAAATGCACAGAAATTTTCAAAAAAAATCAGAGACAAAAATTCTCAGTGCAATTAAATGGCGAAAAACAATTTAAAGCTCTTGCTAGTCATTGCTCTGTTAAATTCCACATGCATTTACACAACATAAAGCCAGCGAAAATCTCAGAGAAAAACATAAATTCCACATGCATTTACATAACAGAAAGCGCGTCAATGCTCCAGAAAGCTCAAACGGGAATTAGCCTGTACAAATGCACAATGCAAATAAATGGGAAAATATTTCAGAAAAAAAACACACCAAGTACAAATGCAATTAACTGGATAATTGTGAAAATGGGCACCGCCCTAATTTATCTTATAATTGTTTGAATATGGTTCATGCTCTTACAAATGTTTCTCTGTCTATAAAACATCAGGGTAGGATTAGGTTTATCCATTGCCATAAATTTGGAACCTACCTCCAGGTGTTCCAAGACCACTACAAAATGTCCAAGAGCCCATTAGAGTAGAATGTGGGCTTCAGCCTGAGACACGCACTTTTGGACTTGGTCATTTTAGGGGGCTACCTTTTACCTCTGTTGCTAGGGTTGCAGTCGTCACGGGTTTTAATGGGCAGAAACGGCCATGCAAGCGTTTCAATTATTTTGTAATTTTTTTATTTTTTAAGTTTGTAATTTTTAATATTAAAATATAAAAAATATTAAATAAAAATAATAATATTAAAATATTAATAATAAAATGATTGTAAAAAGGAGGGTTTCAATTTTAAAAAAATGACATAATTAAAAAGTAAATTTTTTATAAAGTTAAAAATTATAAATTTTGAAAAACAAAAATGAAAAATTATATGTTATTTTGAATTTTTTTTTGGAAAACATTTGAGGGGAGATGTTACATTTGGGTCTCAACTTTTCAGGAGAGATGTCACATTTGGGTGAGCCCTGAGGAGATAAGGGTATCTTCTTTGTCAAAATCGTTCAGGGTTCGCATTTGTTCTACACCTTTTGGCATGTTCAAAGAGCAAGCCTAGCTAAAAGAAAATCAGTTACTAGGCTGTCCATCAAGCTTTCTAACTAGACTAAAATTGGAAGCAAGCTCCATCACTGCAAAGATAGATGGAGAGAGAGTAACAACCAGCAAAACAGAACCGAACAGCAGCAGCATTCTCCAAAAGCTAAAGAAACAAAGACTAATAAAAACTTGAGCAATCAATATTGTGATTACCGAGAGTCGTAAAACCTCATCTCTCAGCTTAGACGCCTACCATAAAGGAAGGGGACCATATCCCTTCAAGTTGTATTGTCATTTGTGTTTCTCCATTTCTCGTCTTATTTCTCAGTTTCTCGTTTCTAGTAACATAATCTAATATTACTCTTAAAATTTAATAGTTAGCCTTTTTCTACCCATTTCTTAGCTTCAATGCGAGTTTTATATTTTACGAAACTGAACTTACTTTTCTTTCTTCTTCTTTTGAGTTTTTTCTTTTCAATATGAAGACAGATTTTTTTGAAGTAGCACATGAATAAGAAAGGGTAAGCTGGTTTATAGATTTCACCTATGTCATTAGTGTTTTCTTGAATTTTTACATTCGTTAAATTTTGATCTTGTACAAAGCCGGGGAAACAAACTGGGCCTTGCAAATCATTAATAATGTACTTGTTCATGTTCACATTTATGTATTTTTGTTTAATGAGTGGTTTGTTTCAGATGTAAATTTTGAAGCTTGAAGTAGATTTAGCATTCATGCAATATTTGCTGGTGTAATTCCATCTGAACAGTGTCTATGTGGTAACTTCTCCAATCAGTTTCTTCTGCGTAAGATTAGATTTAGCATGTATTTTTATCTCTGTTTCTCACTCCATTCTTTCAATTGAAGAATGTAGTATCTTTGCAATTATATGTGTTGAAATTCTTTAAATTGGCTCTCTTTTTCATGCTATAAAGAGTTTTATCCCTTTATCAGCTTCAGTATTTTTGCAATGTTTGCTTTGACTTGTTCTCAAAATGCAGAGATATGTTGCACTCAAGGTGCAAAAGAGTGCACAACATTATACAGAGGCAGCACTCGACGAAATTACATTTCTCAAAGAAATTAAACATGGGGATCCAGAAGACAAGAAATGTGTTGTCAAGTTGCTTGATTATTTCAGGCACAGTGGACCCAATGGACAGCATATCTGTCTTGTATTTGAGTATTTGGGTGACAATTTGCTCTCTCTCATTAAGTATTATGGTTATGAGGGTATACCTCTAATTATGGTTAAGAAGATCTGTTATTATGTCTTGATAGGACTGGATTATTTGCATCGTGAACTTTCTATCATTCATACTGATTTGAAACCAGAAAACATCCTTCTTGTATCTTCCATTGACCCTACAAAACACCCTTGCAAATCTGTACAATCCATCCTCGCAAAAAATAGTAAAAAAATAAACCAGACACTGAATTCTGCAGCTTCAAATGATACGGTGGATCTACCAAATTCTGCAGTTCCTAAGGGGCCATTAGATTCTGTAGCCCCAAAAGAGCCACCTAATTCTGCAGATGCAGAGGAACCATCAAATTCTGCAGCCACAAAGATTAATACCGAAGGTTTAACTAAGAACCAAAAAAAGAAATTGCAAAAGAAGGCCAAGAAGTTGGCTCTGGCTCTTGCTAACAGTTCTAAAGAGTCAGAGGTAGGTACTCAAGGACTGGATGAAAACAAAGCAAATCGTATTGCTGAAGAAGCTAAATCTGACAGTATTGAAAAAGATGACTCAAGAAATACTGAGGTTAAAGACAATATAGGAAATGTTATACCCCTCAAAAGACTGAAACTTTCTATAAGGAGGAGGATATTGGCCAAAACGGATCTCAGATGTAAAGTAGTAGATTTTGGAAATTCTTGCTGGACTTATAAGCATTTTACTGATGACATACAAACAAGACAGTACAGAGCTCCTGAGTCTATCATTGGAGCTGACTATTCCACCTCTGCAGATATATGGTCGCTTGCATGTATTGCTTTCGAGCTTGCTACCGGTGATGTGCTCTTTGAACCCCGTGCTGGATACTATCATAATAGGGATGAGGTAAGAAAATATACCAGCTTCATTGCAGCCATCCTTTCTCTTGCCGTTTGCAATCCTATCTTTGGTTGCTGGCTTATCATTCGCTTTGACCTAAAATCAATCCTGAATCCCATTTCTGTTCTTAAGACTGATTTTTTGGCATCTTCCCTTAAACTTCTAGATTATAATGTTTGTCGTGCTCCTTTTCAGGACCATCTTGCCTTAATGATGGAGCTTTTTGGTGGGATTCCTAAGAGAGTAAATATTGATTTGAGTCTTTTTTTCTCTTGTCAATTTCATCCAAATTTGTTTGCTTTCTAACTATTTGGTCTTCGATTCTTTCCTTCGGCATTACATGAACACGTTGTCTCTGATTGAATATGCTTCAAGAATGTTGCAAGATTTTGGTAGAATAACTAAGAATAATATAAACTACATGTCTTTAGGTCCAGGGTTTTTGGATGGAATCTAATATTGATTTTCCAGGGCTAGCATAAATTTAAAATGTGACAGTAACAAGTTGTATCAGTTCTAAATAAAAGTTATATTTCCATGGTTTCAGGTTGCATTAGGTGGACGTTATTCTCGTCAATATTTCAACAGAAATGGTGGATTGAAAAACATTAGACATATACGTTTTTGGTCCTTCAATAGATTTCTTATCGACAGATATGACTTCGAAGAAAAAGACGCTAATGATTTTGCTGATTTTCTGGTTCCACTCTTAGATTTCACACCAGAGAAGCGGCCAACTGCAGCAGAGTTGCTTCATCACCCATGGTTAAATGGTGTCTCTCATGCATTATCCTCTTCTGGGAAGGTGCATAATAATAGTTATATTGATGTAGCGGTGACTGTTGAACAGGTACCAAGTGAGAACCAACCTACCCTATATAAAACAGAAAGGACATGGACGAAGGACGGAAGTGTACAGAAGGCAAAGGTTTTGGTCTCAAAAGAAAGTGAACCTTCCTTGGATAAAATCATAAAGTGTAGAAGTGAGGACAAAGATTTGGAGAAGGAAAAGGTCTTGACAGACACCGTTGTCATTGAGGGGTGCAAATCAGAAACAGGTACAGGTATACAGACAAAAGGAGCAGAGGGCAACAATGGCACTGAAAGCTGCAAACTAAAAGGCAACAGTTTGACCAATGAAGCTATTGCAAACAATAACACTGAAGATATTCAATCAAATAAGGATGGGAAGGATATAAGTGTTGAAGAAGAATCTGCAAAAGATAGTTTACTTTTAATTTTTGACTAATCCAGCACCATTTATCATTATGTATCTGTTTTCATTGAGTGAATTTAAAATCATATGTTCAGAAGTTAAGGAATACATGAAACATTGGAGCTTGACACATCTGAAGTCTTACTTCTAAATCTCCCTTTTTTAATTCCCCAGAATCTCATTAATGAGAGGACTTATATTGAGAAAACAAATTAAGGGGTAACGTGACAGGCATTGAAGAGGGGTAAAGGACAAAACATAGTTTTTTAGCCGAGAAGTATGTTGGAAGTAGTTGGAAATTTGACAGTATTTTAGCCGAGAAGAATGTTGGAAGCAGTTGGAAATTTGGCAGCACTATATGGAACCAACTTGAACATTCATAACACAATTTCTCAGAGAAGGAACACTCTATGGATGAATGATGGGGTTGTTTCCTTCACCGTTTTACATAGCACACAAGAAGTTGGTCCCTCCGTCCTTCCCGCCCTCCCCTTTTCAGGACTATTGATTTCTTCCATTACCATTTTTCCCCCCCCAATTTTTGGCTAGTGTGTGGATGCAGATCTTGTTTAATAGAGAAGAGTATACTAATTGTGCTCTGCATTTCCCATTGGAATGAGGTCCTCACCTGATAACATCAGTAGATAAGTTAAGATGAGATAAATATTAATGCCCGACAAATGACCACAAAAGTAGGTCAAAGGGACTGCAGAGTAGTCGTAGATAATGTGTTATGGGTTGCTTTTTTTACTGCTACCGTCAGTCCTGGCAATTTGAGGGAATATCATCTTATGCTTGGATCCAGGGAAACTAACAAATTTCATGCGTGAGATAGGAGTCAGGATTGATAGCAGAATAGTTTCCTACTGTTAGCGTAACCTTTGACTCTAGAGCCTGGATTAATGACTTGAAATTTTCATTATCAATAACTTTCTTACTTATCCATCAATATGCCTTACTTCCATCTTGGATGTCCCAACATATTTGTGACTTAATTATTTTTTTATACCTTTGCAGATGTGCCTCAAAATGATGAATCTCTTATTTGTTATTTTCAAGAACCTCTCTCTCCTGGGGAAGAGTCCAAAGATAAATTTTGTCGATCGAGAGTGCTCTGATCCTGTATTGGGTTTAAATGTGCCAGTCTCATGTGGTCGATGTTAAATAAATGTAGATCCCATATGTTGATACCCTTTTCTGGTATCATTTCATTATTCTTAATTTCTGCTACAAGATTTTATGATCGTTTTAATTTCTGCTATTTAAAATGAAGGGTTTTAAAAAATCAAGCCCCAACTACAACAGTGATTTTCCCTGTTACAAGCTCTAATAGTTTTTTTGCATCGACTTTGTTCTTCTCCAATGTTTATTCTCTGGTCTTGTTAGCCTTTCAAGGTCCCCAACAACGTTTTTTTTTTTAATGATTATGCTCTGGTCTTGTTGGCCTCCCAAGATATCCAGCAATGTTTCTTTTTTAATAAAATCCAGAAGCCATATATTGAAATACCAGAAAGGAGTACAAAAGTAGGATCAAAATTACATCAGTACTGGCCTAAACATAAGCCATCAGAATCAGTAACAGTAAAATGTTTCAACATTAATAGCTCAACTCTTCCTCGTCTAAAATCAAATGAATATGCCATGCAAATTAACAGAAACAAACATAATCTGAGAGTGTTCAGTTATCACATGCAGCATGTTGATTGGGTATATTTGTTTGAGACTCGAGCCTGTATGTACTGTGAATGGGAATTGTCGGGGAGTCGCACGAACTTCGGGCAGGGTTGTGTGAAAGCCTCTCCTTTGCTCAAGGAGTTGAGTTCTTTTATTTAGGTGATGGAGGTGAAAACAGTTGTAGTGGATGAATGTGGCAGGGTGAGGGTATTATTGGGTGGTTTTATAGAGGGGGCATCTGTGATTATTTTGTAATTGTAAGGATTTTATATAAATTTAAATTTTTTGAACTGTAAAAAAAAATATATATATATATATTTTGAAAAATAGGAGTAACAGTTGTATAAAAAAGACATTTTGAGAGATTGATAGATGCTGGGAGCAAAAATCTACAGCATCTGCTAAGAAAACTAAAGCACAACCAATAACAGTTTATTTATAAATTTTTTTTACATTCAAATCTCTTAAATTCCCTGTGAAGGTATATTTTTTTGTAGTTTTGAAAATCTATGAAATAACTTTAGTGCATAACTCTTAAATAATCTCTGCAACATTTATTAAATATTTTTACAATTATAATATTATGGGACTAACTGTGTTCCAAAAAATCTGACCATTTCATGTCATTTGGCAACGGCAGTTTCTTCTTTCAATTTTCATTTTATTTTTTTCATAATATTTATATTCTTATATACAGTATTAAAATATATACTATTCAAATATATAATTAAATTAATATATTTTATTTTTACTATATGTTATAATTAATTTTATGAATATATATATAAATTGGTTGGTTGGGTTATAGAAATATACATACATGCACGTTTCTTTTATGCAATCTTTTCAATAACCATTTTGCGTTTCGTTACCATTGCAGTCACGTTTATCATTTTGGTAACATTTGTCGGCGACCCTGTTCTTGTGCCATTTGACATGAACAAAGTTTTAAAACATAAGGAGCTTGTAGCAGCCAATTGAATAATCAGACCAAAATTGCTACTCAGCATCCAATGATTGCGAAATTTATTTGTCGAGGTACATCCATTTCCTTGAGTCAGGGCTTCGTTTTTTTTATTGGGGTGCTTCGTACAGGGCTTCGAGTTCAGCATGGTTATTGCTATGAACCATCAATAGAGTAGTTGACAATATGGGTACCATGACTATCTCTGCTCATGCCATCAATGTCTGAGTTGCCTGGGTTCCCACGTGAGGCTCCGTCAAAATTAAGCTTGTGATCACTCATTGGCGGAGCTTCCCAATGAACATGGTGCTCAATTCTGAACAGTGGGAAGTGGTGTTGCAATGGGAGTTTCCAATCTCATGCAATTGCGAATCAGCCATCGAAGGAGAGTGAAATTTGAATTTGGTGTTCCATGTGAAGATCGGAGTTGTGAGCCTTTGCTGTTGTCTTAATAGCTGAATGAAGTCCCCAGGGCTCTTCTTTTGATTCTCATAAGACGCTTAAATATCGCTTACCATAGGAAGTACCAGACTAAGCACTGTGTGATATTATGAATAGAGCACAGGATTCGCATTGAGGTTTGGGGCTTGGCCCAGCAACTCATCAAAATTTGCAGCCCAGAAAGTGATGAACAGGTTTAGAAGTGTTTCTCTCTCTTGCATACGGTTCTGGCACCAAGTTGGTTCTTGCTAGATCCCTTTTTGAGGATTTTACATGGTTAAGAGTTACTATATTGCACTAAGCACCAAAATATTTTGATTTTAAGCCATGCATTCATTGTTCACATCTTAGTCTATTTTGGATCCTTTGTTGCCAAAGAATATGTTAGTGCTCTATATGCAGAGGATACTATACAAATACCAGAGCTTGTTGTGGGCCATATAAATATATCTTGCTGGGACGTGCCTATGGGGAGTTTGTTTCTTAATTCACTGATGAGAATGTCAATCTGAGATTGATGTTGAATGCCCACTTGTTGGAATATAGCCTTTGCCCAGATAGAGTTGGATGGACATGAGGTGTGATCAAGATAATCTGCCACCGTGATAAATCCTCTTGCTTACAGCGACAACCGTAATTCTTCTAGGTTAAGACTGATCAGTTGACTGTGGCCCATCCAACTATTCCTAGACTTTTCAAGTTTCTCATTACCATGAGGCATCTTTAGACCCATCTTTACATGTCTTGCAAATTTTCAATTATAGAGAGGTCACCAATGGGCCGTTCATTCCTTTTTGTCTCCACGTTAAGTGTTCTACTGTGCTGGTGTTGTGGTGAAGCAGTACGCTGAAGTGGGTCAGATAAATCCAACAGACTCCTAGCGGCGTATATAACAGTGCACAATGGAAGCTTTGAAAAATCAGACAAAAGAAGTGAACACAGAGTTCTATTAAACCATCAGACTTCAAACAACTCTGGAAAACAAATTCCAGTTACAACATCTTAGACCCACAACACATACGGACACTTCTCACATCTGTCTTAGATCTCCATAACCACAAATGCTCTGCTCAATACTTGGTCACTCTGACCCAAGCGGATCACTATACAGCCAACAAAAGATCCCCTTTTGCAAATGCAAATGAAGATAGCTCTTCAAGTGTCGGAAGATGTCCTCACATGGTTACAAGGTTATCTTTATATAGCCTGTTGTCACCAACTCTCAAACACTAAGGAATTTCTAGAACTTGTGGGGATACATTGGAAATTGTAGTCAATACAACTATGGGCCAAATCAATAGATGATCCTCGATCCACCAAAGAAAACCCATATTGAAGTTATTGAACCACATCAGCTATCTATAAATATGGGTTTTTGAACTGCCGCAAGCCAAATTAAATCTGCAAAAAAAATTAAACAAGAAAAACATAAAAACTTCTCTAGTTTAATGCTGATTTCCCATGAACCTTAAGGTGATCCTGCATTAGGCACCCTAGGTACGAAAAATGTGAGCCCCTGCTCACGGAGCTCCCATGAACTGAATTGTCCTTTTGCTCAGATGAGCAAAGTCTTCTTCATATAACCATTCATCCTCCACAGACCTTTTTCTTTCATCTTACCAAATACTCTTTATAATTTTTGTTTCTAGTCTTTTTCACAACTATTTCCTGTAATATTTTATCAATTTCTTCTTTGCACTGGTATGGAATTTGATCAGTCCAATCAGCAATGTCAGTAACACCCTCATAGTCTGTAGCAACACTATCATCACCTGCGTACGGGTGCAGATCAACAACATTGAATATTTTTATGAAATATCTATCCCTAGTGGAAGACCAACCCCATATGCACTATCAGAGAATTTTGGGAAAATTTTACAGTCTATTTTTCTTGTATTTAAATTTAGCATGGGTCCCCTTTGGAAAAGCTCTCCTTCAACAGAAATACCATAACTAAATCACCAATTGCAAATGTCTCCACTTTCCTTTTCTCATTAAACTTTTCCTTGCATTTTAAATTGTTCTTTTGAATCTACTTTCTCGTTTCCTCATGCAATTGCCACATATAATCTGTGAAGTCTTCGGCCTTTGCATTTTTGCTATCAGAAAACACCTTTATCAAATCTGTGATACTTCTTGGAGATCTTCCATAGACAATATATGGGGAAACACTAGTTGCCCTGTTAACTGAATTATTGTATGCTAATTCTCCTCGGCAAGGACCAAATCCGACTACGTAGGTTTGTCTCCAACTAAACTTATGAGTAGATTACCAAGACTCCTATTGACTACCTCAATTTGTCCATTAATTTGGAGATGATGGACAGAATTGAAATTCATTCTAGCATCCAATATTTTCCATAACATCCTCCAAAAATGACTTGTAAACTTAGTATCCCTATCAGATTTAATACTTTAAGGCAAACCATACAACCTTTCCACATCTTGGAAAAATATTTTGGTGCAAGCACAAAGAAGCTTACCAATTAAGGTCAGCCTTTACCTTTGTGATGCTTGGTTATACACACTCTCATTCATTGATACACATTGAACATATTTTCATGGACTTGACAAACTTCAACCAAATTTATTCATTGACTTCAATAGCAAAACATTAGAAATAATGCACATGTACTCATACCTTCATAGGCTTATTACATTCATGGAGAATGATTCAAACTCTCATACAATCATCCAACAGCTTGGAATTCTTCCCATTGTTCTCTTTTGCATTTTGCCCCAAAATCTGTTCTGAATTCTGTCCAGAAAACTGTTCAGCTCTTAACAGTTCGCCTTCCATCAAAGTTCCTTTTACCAAACTTCTGCCGCTTATTATTTTCTGTTTTGTGACCCGATAATATTATTTTTGCTTCAGTCATTTTCTTGGCTGAATGTCTCTTCGAATTATCTCATCCCCCACTTAAGTAAAAGTCCTCTTCATACTAAAATGCCCGGAATCATAACATTCTTAACACTTGGATATTCCTGAGTAATTTCGTCACATAATAATAGTTTGCCACATGGACGTCCATTCATAAGAATCTACCCAAACATGAGGCTGTACAGAATTTATATCTTTGCACCAACACACCATCAAATAAATGTATGAAATCTCATGTAAATGCCATGATCTAAACTGGTCAATGAGTAACCATGCCAAAACAAAAAACAAATGAAATCAATCACACAAACATACATGTACTCTAATTTTGGTTGATGCAAGATTTTACGAACCCTTGGATGCTCATGCATCATAATTTGGCAATATTTGATGCATCATTGATTTTCTTACATGATATGAAATGAACCATTTTAGATAACTTATCCACTAATACAAAAATACTATCATTTCCCTTCCAAGTTTTTGGTCATCCCAATACAAAATATATACTAAAATCTTCTAATGGTCTATTAAGAATATTTAATGGTTCATACAACCCCGTGTTCCAGGTAGTGCCCTTTGCTAATTGATAGATTCTACAGGTAGCAAAAAAATTCTCCACATTTTGTTTCAAAACAGACCAAAAATATTTCTCATTTAACTATAAAATGGTTTTATCCCTTCCAAAATGACCACTAAGTTCCCCATTTTATCAAATTTTGAGAGAACCTAGCAATATATAGATTACCCTAAGTGACAAATTACCATGCAAAATCAGGAATAATAATACTACAAATATCAAGCATTCACTGATTTTAAACTTGCCATATCTGGAAACTTACTAAATAAGGAAAGGGTAATAGAAAAATTTAACTTAGTTGGAGAACAGTGTTGCGGTATGAATCAAAAGTTGAAACTGGTAGGCTGAGTAGGTTTTTTCACTGTGAAGCAGGATGTGGAGGTGGCTAGAGCTCTGGACAATAGTACCCTATGCTGAGCAAGAGAGCAGGGTGCTTATGTCCTTTATGAGGCTGGCCTTGTCCAACAGGCAGTGAATAGGGTTTTTGGGTTCTGTTTGCCTTCGTCTGTATGTCCTGTGTCTTGTGCATGAGCTTTCGATCAACTATGGAGACCACTATATGACTTTTTATCCTTCAAAACTCTAGCTCCTTGACATGTGAAGACTAATGCAAATCAATGGAATAAAAAGGGGTCAGTAGATGAAGTTGGGCATGACCTCAACACCTAATGTGTTGAGCATTGCCTACATACCAATACTCTATAGAGGGATCAAACTTTATTTAGTTCTCTCATGCTACAATGATGTGTGAGTAATAGGTGCAATGTGCTAGATCCTGGTTCAATACATGTGTGATTAAGTGCCTTAATTGTGACTTGTGACCTTGGAGATGTATTCAAACTTTAGCACTGAGCTACTAAAACTATATGTAATTAGAATTGGGAGAAATAGGGAACTTACTTTCAATGTGCAATTAAAATTTTGGTGCTTTTTGGTGTGGAAGCCTCCTGTGTGAAAAATGGTTCTCAATGTCCAAATGCTTGCTTGCCACAAACTCTACCTCTACCATGACTTTGTTCTTGCTTTCTAGCTAGCATATCTTCAGCCTTTAATGCATATTGGTATGCCTCCTCCACCGATCTGATATTAAACATACCAATCCCATCTTGAATTGTTAGTCTCAACCCATTAATATATCTTGAATCTTTTGCTTCAGTATATTCAGAATGGAGAATGGCCAGCTGTTATTGTCAATCTGTAAAATTCTTCTATGTATTCTTTCACATTCAACTCCTTCTGACAGAGATTCTGTAACTTCTTAAATAACATCATAGAGTAATCAGAGGGAAAAAATTTGCACTTCAACTTACTAATCATTTGATCTCATACATTGATTGTTTCTCTTCCTCCACGAACTCTTCCTTTCTGTACTTGGTCCCACCATAATGATGCATGACCCTTCTGTTTAGTAACAACAATCTTAACCCTCTTGGGGTCTTCAATTTACTCCAAATCAAAACACTTCTCCATGTTTGATATCCAGTCTATCAGTTCTTCTTGATTCAGACTACCAACATAATTGGGTAGATCTATCCTCGGCCTGCTTCCCATTTTAGTAATAGCCCTGATTACCCTTTCTTCAAGTTCTTCCCTTTTCTCTCATTCTTCTTCCTCTTCATTCTCTTATAAATCACTCACTTCTGCCTCCACTCCTCTTTGTTGGACAATTTCCATGGCTTTCATGAGCCTGTAAGCTTCTAATGGCTTCCAATAACTCTGCATTTCTAACAATTCTAGGGCCTTTTCCACCCCAAATAGTTACACCCCTTCCTCTGCCTCTGTGGGCCATTCTTCAAATCCAAGATACTTCAACAAGCTCTGATACCACTTGGCACAATACGTTGGAGTGAGTCAAATAAATCCAACAGACTCCTAGTGGTGTATATAATAGCAACACAACAAAAGCTTTGAAAAATCAGACAAGAAGTGAACACATACTTTTATTAAATCTTCAGACTTCAATTACAAGGTGATTCAGCCTCGACACAACAGGTAGTCTCAGTTTTAGTACAGTGAAATATAGAATGACAATAAGTCACAATGGACTCCAAACAACTCTGGAAAAAAAATTCCAGTTACAGCAAATTAGACCCACAACACATACAAACACTTCTCAAATCTGTCATAAATCTCCAACACCACAAATGATCTGATCAATACTCGGTCATTCAGACCCAAGCGGATCACTATACAGCAAACAAAAGTTCCCCTTTTGCAAATGCATATTAAGACAATTCGTCAATTGCTGAAAGATGTTCTGTAATGGTTATAGGCCATATTTCACCAACTCTGAACCACTTAAATTTTTTGAGAACTTGTGTGGATACATTGGAAATTGTAATCAATAAAACCATGGGCCAAAACAATCGATGATCCTTTATCCGACAAAGGAAGCCCATCTTGGAGTTATTGAATCACATCAGCCATTTATAAATATGGGTCTTCGAACTGTCTCAAGCCAAAGTAAACTTGCAAACAGAATTAAACAAGACAAACAAAAAGAAATAATCTGGTTTGATGCTGATTTGCTCATGAACCTTAAGGTGCTCTTGCAACATGGGGCCTTGAAATAGTGGGCTTTGTGGGACCTGTTGGTCCTCCTAAGTTTCCATCATGCTCATGTCATTCAGAAGATTAACTGGTCTGGCGATATGGATTGGAAGGCTCTGAGCAGGGGATTTGCTTGACCTTGTGGGCATATGCCCATTGGAGTTTTACTTCCAGCGCACTTTGACTGTTCTCATTGCTTGAAGATTTAGTTATGTTTTTCTTAGGCGTGGAAGCATGAGCTTGCTCTGGCTTGTGTGTGGGTGTTGAAGCATAAGGAGGGCTATGGCCGTGTTCCGCTGCTTTTGGTTGTGTGTCTTTCTTATCTTGAGATGGGAAAACTCTGATCTAATGACCATGATTATGACATGATCCTACACATGAATGGTCTAATTCCATAGTTGATTCGATATCCCCATTCCTCTCCTGTCATGTCTAGGACAAATCTGTCAAGCAAGCTTTTTTAGGTTGATACTGACACAGATTCAGGTATAATTGAGGACCCTTGGAGTTTTAGCACGAAGTCAAATGCTGTGATTTATTCCCCTAGTGCATTGCTTATTATCAACAAAGTGAATTCCTGCCAGTATTCACTGTATTCAGATTGGGACAGTACTAGGTAGGTTGAGTGTTGGATTAAATGCAATAGGCGACTAGGGTTTCATGAAAATGCTATAATTTTTCATGAATCATGGTCCCCCTTGGAAGATCCTATCCTTTTCTTTCTTGGAAATGAAGACTGCATTGAAATATCCCTTGGCATCATCCGAATGTCTCTTGATTTGCTTGGTTTCAAGAACTCTCGAACCCAAGCGTGGGGAATTTTGTCCCAGGATAAGTTCCCATTAAGAAACAAATTAGAGATCTCTCTTTAAGGAGCTAGATTCGTTGAACCATCTCATCTACTCAAAACTAAATTTTTTGGGGGAATATAGTGTTGATAGCATTCATTATCCTTCTTCACTAGAAGGAGGGTTTGATCATAGTCAACATGGTGGGTGAGGAGGCCATGGCCCTCCTTCCCATTGGGAGTTAGATAGTAATATTCAATCTAGATACTAGTGGAAGTCAGGAGGTGTGGGACGCAGGCCTTTTGATGTTGTAGATGGGGTTGTGGCGTCTTCATTCAGAGAGAGTGTTGACGTTTTGAGAGACCTTCAATAAAAATACTTTTACCATATTTTCTGATAGTTATGACAATTTTTCATGTTCATTAATGTTCTACTCTAAAACCGAATGCATGGTTGAAACATGCTAGAGTTCGGTAGTTGAACATGCAAACTCAACATTGGTATAACAGACAGGCATTCAACATGCTTTGATATAATAGTGTTGTTCAAAATTTGTGCATGAGAAAAGCAAATTAAACACAATGAATGAGGAAAGGAAAGAGGTAAAACATAACGTTGCACGGATCAAAATATCTCTTTATACAAGATAGTATAGAATGATACTATTTATAATACACAGTGATTTTCTGAGCTTTCACATACTACGCGTCTTTTCACATTCCAACCCAATTTAAATCTCATTTTGTCAACATCAAACCTTAGATCATATCAAATAAACAATGCTTTTGCAACAAATCCATCGATACAATTGCAAATCATCAACCCTCAACACACTTGTGTACTGACTTATTTCAAATTTCCTGTTACGGTGACTTTGTTGCTTTTTGTGTTTCATGGTCTATACTTCCACAAAAAAAATTTATATTATAATGCGTTTATTTTTTTTTCGACTTCAGGTGAATCAAGGACTTGGGCAGCAATAGTAAAAGGAATAAGATAGATTATGTTGACTGGAAATCAATGCATATTAGTTTCCTTTAAATCAATTGAAGATTGGGGCATCCATTGTATTAGGAAGAATATTAATTTAAACAAACTACAATGGTAAGTTTCAAATCTTTCCAATGTATTTTCTATGGAATATTTCATTCTGTATTTTCACGCAATTTTAATTAAGGGTTGTAATTTCCAGGGCTCTCGAACATTTGGGCGCATGCTTATGGATAGTCAAAGGAAAAGCAAATTTTATTGACCATGGCAGTTCCAAATCGACAACAATGCATTAGCTTTTGACAACTTAACATGTCATGCACATATTAATATTTAAATATTAAGAAGAAATAATAGTGCCCAAACATTTGATGTTGAGGTTCATTCAATAATAGTTTTCTTTCTCAGGTCAAGGAGAATCAGGCATGAATATTTAAATATTAAAGGAGGCATTGGAGCTTGAAAGCCACTAAGCTAGTGAATTATTGAAAATAAATAGGTCAAGTGTCATAAGGATGTCTTCTTATATTTTATGCTGCTGTCATGAGAAATCTTTATCTCTATTCAAGATGTTCAAGTATAAGTCTTACCAAGTCATGACGTTTGATATTTATGGTCTGTAAGTATAAGCCTTACCAAGTCATCTTTAAACCAAAAATCAAATTAAGGGTCACAAGTACAGTACAGATTCATATATTCTTTCCTTTCTTATGCATTTATTCCATTAACTCTATGCAGATAAGTCTGTACAGTTGAACAACTGTCTACAAGGAGTTCAGTGAACAGTCATTCTGCAAATGGTTCTTACAAGCTCTTGAAAATATTATGTTCAGGGTTTTGTAGTAGTTGTTTAATCATGTTGTGCATCTCTCTTCTGCTTCTTATGTGGAGTTATCATAGTACACTATCCATTCATGAGAATCAATCGATATGCTAATTTAATAGCACCATTAGATTTTTTAAAATTACAAAACCTGCAGCTAGATAGTAGATTATAATACCAAAAAAAACCAATCAACCCCAACTGTGTTGTCTTGGAACGAAATCATGAAACCAAGGATAAAATCATATCTATATATATTTGATTGACCTCCCTTCTCTTTAGTACCAAAAACACAGAGATATCCATTCAGCCAAATTTATTTAGACGAAAACCTTTTCACAATTATAAACGCAATCATTATTAAGTCATTTACGTTTTGGTTCAAGTAATTTCTTGATTCTCAATTTAACATGTTGTAATCCTTTATCCATTTAAAATTATTAATATTGTTACATTTTTATTATACCACTCAAAGGTATTGTTCGGCATGGTGGTAGCAAATTCAATAATTATTGACTTCAGATGACTACTATTCAATGAATACATTTAAAATAAATAAATGTTGAAACATGTTATATACAATTTACAATTTTTACGCACAACATAGTAGAGGCAATGAGAATGGTGGTCGTTTCCGAGGATGGGACGAGTTTGTACCTTGAAACATTTTGGTTTAAAAAAAAAAATAAAGAAGTCAATGATTATAAGTTTAACATGTGGCACTAAGTACCAGTACCACCCACCAAAATATTGTGATTTTATGCCATGCATTCATATTCCATATCTTCGTCATTTTTGGATCCTTGGTTGCCATAGGTTCTGTTAGTGCTCTATATGCAGTGGATACTAGACAAGTATCCGAGCTTGTTTTTGATCCTATAAATACCCGAGTTTGTTTTTGATCCTATAAATTTCTCTTGCTGGGACGAGCTGATAAGATATTTCTTTCTTAGTTCAAGGATGAGAATGTCAATCTGAGATACAGTTGGATGGACATGAGGTGTGATCTAAGATAATCTCACACCGTGATGAATCCTCTTTGATGGGAGCACCGTAATTCTTTTAAGATTGATCGGTCGAGCGTGGCCCCTTCAACTATCTTCCAGGAATTTTCAAGTTCTCCATTACCAATGTGCCATGATGCGTGCATTTGAAGCATCTTATGACCCATATTTACATGTTCCAGTAGAAAAGATTGGCGGTAGTTGACTTGAGTGTGATCTTTTTCGCAACCAGTTTTATATTTCAGTTCCATGACAGTGGACCAGGGAGTCGCCGTATTCAGTGCAGATGCCACGAAAAAATCATAGCAAAGGTGAGGAGATATATTGGAATTTTCTTGAAGGGCACATTGAAGGAACTGAACCCTGCCTCTACGCTCTCATAGATAACCATTTATTGGTCCATAAAGACAATCGGCTTTGAAATCTGTAGATCACAGTGGGAAGGCCTCCCTCGAATTGAAGTGTGTCTATAATTTTCTTTTTCCTCGCAGCCCTCGCATTGGAAAAAGAAGATTTCAGACATGTTGATATTGAGTTGCTGCCCTGATGCCGGTTCGCAGATAATCAGACAATAGGAAATTAACACGAAGTATGCTGTGATCCGAAAAATGAAATTTGGAGACCATTTCTGCATTACGGTGGTTAGGCCCAGCACAGCCAATGCTTCTACTAAGATTTCCAATCACGAGGGCACCGAGGTATTGGCTGATGGGGTCTCATTATCTCCATACTCGAACAGATAAAGGTGGGTTCAACCTGCAGTTGAATTTGACAGCATTCTGAACGTTTTTCAGCCTTTTTACCATAAAATACAGTTGAAATTTATTTGATTTTTTCCCCTTGACCATAAATCGTTATATAGCATGTCCTCTGATAAAATCTCCTTCCTTCCACCAATGCGAAACCTTACTGGTGAATAATTATTGATTTGTTAGATATATACATTCAAATTTGAAAGGGGATGAGTGCTAAAAATATTGAATTGGGAAAACGGTTAAAAGTGCTAGTGATCTGATAGAGTGGTGTTATAAACCATAGCCGAGAGTGAGGCTTGTGGTGTAATCCACTCATCAGCCAAAGGATTTTTACAATTTTTTTTTTTTTTGGAATATGGTGCAACCTTTTCCTTTGGTTAGTCTTTTAAAAACCTTGTGCAAGATTTGGATGAATGAGCCGACTGGTGTTGGTCAAATTATTCAAGGACAGAGCTGTTCTGGGCTTGAGCCTACACATTTATTTTTCCTTTGATGTTTTAATAGTGTTGAAATCCCCAATAAGAATGGGTCGAGCATGTCTACCGAAGAGTAACCAGAGGGAAAGAATATTTAGGAAGGAAAGTTGTCCATTCTGTAGGGAAACTCCATTGTCTAAAAATTTAGAAGGGAGGAAACAAGCTGCCATTCACAATTGCAAAATTTTAAAGGAGAGAAATCATACCTTAAGGGAGAAAAGATGACCCAAATCTCATGGCAAAAATTTGAAGGCTGTGTTTATGTTTTTAGTTTAAAAATACAATCAATTTTTATATAAAATTGTATTAGATGCAAGGTAAAATTTCAGGCAAACTGTTAAAAACTATAAAGGATTATAATAAATATAAATTTGTTATCTAATGTTTCCTTCTACTATGAATTATATTAGCATTTGAAGGGCAATGTTGAATATATAACTATCATTAAAAAAAGTCATGATAAGCAACATCGACCATCAAATTTAAGCCTTGGACCCGATATAGTCCTATTTATAAATATAGTGATTGTGCATGTGTTTAATATGGTATAGGGTTTTAACCTCTTGAAGTAGGATATGATCAATATGAGATGATATGATTTTGTCTATCAAGACACATTTTTTATTAGGCACACCAATTCCTTGTATTTTCCATAATAAGAAACACATTAAGAGGATTTAGCAAAGGGTGTATCCCCAAACATGTGTGTGAGAGATTATTGTACTTCCTATGTGTATGATATTTATATTTGTACTTTTTTAAAACTGAGACTATCTCCTAGAGTTATCATTGATTCATCCTTAGTTGGTCTTCCTCTTTTCATGAATGTGGGGTAAGTTATAACAAGGTGATTACTTCACTTTCATTCCCCCCTTCCTTTGGCACTTTTGGCTTCGGTTACCAATGTACCATTTTTTGTAGCAAATGTTGGGATCACCAATGAGCCATTCATGACCATTTATTTACACATTAAGTGTTCCACCATGCTGATGTTAGGGCCTTGAAAGTGTGGGATTTATGAGACCTATTGTGCCTCTTAAGTTTCCCTCTTTCTTGTGTCATTCAAAATATCAAATGGTTTGGAGATATGGATTTGAAATCTATGAGTGAAGGATTTGATTGATCTTGCAAGTATATGCCAATTGAAATTTGTCTTCCAAATCACTTTGACTGTCCTCATTGTTTGTAGTTTTAGTATTTATTTTCCTAGATGTGATAGCTTAATCTTTGTCTAGCTTGTATGTGGGTGTTGAAGCATAAGGAGGAATATGCTTGTGTTCCTCTGCCTTGGGCTATGTGTCTTCTCTTGGGATGGGAATAATATGGCCTAATGAACATGATTAGGACAAATGATCCTACACATTTATTATATATTTTAATAGTCAATTGGCTATCCCCATTCCACTCCCCCCATGTTTTAGACAATTCCTATAGGAGAAGGATTTTCTAGGTTCATACTGATACAAAACCAGATGTAATTGAGGACCCTTGGATTTTTAGCATGAAATCAAAATCTATGATGTATTCCCATAGTGCATTACTAATTATAAATAAAGTGAATTTATGCCATTGTTCCCTTTAGAGGAGTGATAATTGTAGCTAGTTTTGGATAGTACTAGATAGGTATTCTATTGGATTAAATGTAGGGGACCATGGTTTCATGAAAATGATATATTTGTTCATGAACTAATGCCCCCTTGGCATATGTTATCCTTCTCTTTTTTGGAAATAAAAACCATTAAATCGTTGTTTGCATCATCAAATTGTGTATGGATCTGCTTGGTTTCATGAACTCTTCACCTTAGGCCTACGGAGTTTTGTCCCATGAAGAGATAGATTATCAATCTCTCTTTAAGAATACATAATTGTTGACCCCTCTCATCCATCAATAAATACAATTTGGGTGGGGAAATTTTCATGCATTGATAGCATCCATTTTCCTTTTCAATAGGAAAGAGGGTTTGATCATAGTTTCCATAGTGGGTGATGAGTCCACGTTCTTCCTCTCCATAGATAATTCTTGATTTATGTATACACACTTATCAAATTGAATTTGATTATCTATGTGCATGACATCTCGTGGCTTTCACACAAGGTAGTGGTCACCTTAGAGTTACCACAACACCACCTCCCTTGCCATGTAGAAGTCAAGTTCTGTGCACACACTGTTGATCTTAACATGCAACCTATTCACTAGAGGCATATATGCATTAGGTTTGACTTACGTTATCTTCATGAGATGCCACAACACCAAGTCCTTTTCCATGTGTACACTTGCGTTGGCACATAGCTTTGCACAATCCCATGCACCACCAACATATAGTGTTCGAGCTCTTCTACCACACAACATGCCAATTATAAATTTATAGATTTTTGGTTTCTCAGGTAATATTTTAGAATGACCACACACATGGCATTCTAAAAACTAACTTGTAGGAGGAAGTTCAACTCTCACACAATAACGGAAATGAACCACCAACCCTTTTGAATAGTCATAAGCTGTAACTATTTCTTATAATGATTTTTTATATATGCAAGAGATAGAGATGGGAGAAACAGAAAAAAAATAAAAAGAGTTTGTTAGCATCCTCTAGATATAGAATTTATGTAAATTTTACTTTGCACTCTTTCACATTAAATCTAAACAAAACAACAAGGACATTTATCCCTTATGACCACTAGAACTAGCTTATCTAGTCCTATTAAATATTTTTACATACATTTATTTTCCCTATTCTTTCATTGAATAAAAAATATAGTTTTGCATAACATACTTCCACATTTGTTTGTGTGATTAGTAGTCTACTAGTCAAATTACTTTTTACAAACACTATTGCAAATATGTGGCTTTTATTGAAGTGTAGTTTTGTTCATTGAACTGGATCGTAGGTCTTATGGTGAAGATCATTTGTATAATATTAAAGTTATTTTGTATGCCTATATACATGCGAGTGCGATGTAAGAAGGAAGGTTGATGTCTCTCTTCATAGCAAGTACTAGGGGACCCACAATATATCTTGGGTCTCATGGGTCTCTTCGTAGCTTTAATATGGACCAAAACAAAAGTGCCTCTTCCATACTATGTTATAAGGGAAAGTCTATCCTCTATATGGCATCAATGATAGTGGAAGCTGGAAGAACATCATTGTGCAATGCATGGTCTAATTCCTTGGCCTCACCACTACTACGAACACAATGAAACAATATTTTATTTGGTTACAATAAGGGAAGGATATATAGGTATGTTGATAATGCACTTTCCTATATAAAGTCAAGCCCATGGAAGAAAATATTACTCGTGACATTTTAATTTTTAGGAAGACCTTATTTATATGACCACAAAGCTAAATATAAAGCTGTCATATAGAAGTGGATTGTCCATGTCAAATATCTCTTCTCCATTCTCTTAGAATAATCTCTAATAACCAAAGTCACTTTTTTATTTGTCCAAAAATTCCATAAATGTATCTCACATATGAAAATGTTAGTGCTACTCATGATGCATCATGATACACTTATATGGGAGAGTAACAAAGCATTGGAAACATGCACCATATAAACACCACTATAGAAAAAATAACTTGGCAAGTTATTACAATAATACAATAACACCTTTGAATAATTTAAGGGTCTACCAACATATTTCATAGTAAAATACCACATTAAATTTTTTCTTAGATCACATTTGTCAACTTACCACTCTTTAAAAAATAAATTTGGGAGAATGACGTAGTCTATCACTAAATATAAGTGCTCCTTGTTCAATGCAATTTTTGGCCTATCTCTTCGTCATGTGGAAGCTTAATAGTCCTCATGAAAAAGATAGAGGAACTTGGTATCTTTGCATAAACTATTACATGGTAAAAAAATTTCATGGTGAAGAAATAGAAAATAATTATACACATTGGTGTGTTCTTGGACTAGCTTCTAGGTGAAAAATACTTCAAAAGGATAAAATTGATTTTAGGTTATCACCAAGAACTAGTACATCCTATGGATGTTTTGAAAACAACATTTAAAACTAGGAAATGATTTTATGAGTGATTGGTTATGCCTTTCAACTTAAACAATGTGCTAGAAACATTAATGCTCTTGATGGATGAGTTTATCATACCTTTCCTCAACTTATTAATCATAATCTACTTGGATGGAATCCTCATATTCAACAAGACATGGGAAGAGCACATTGAACACATCTTTTGCATCCCAAACATTCTATGTAAATTGCATTTGCAAGCCAAATTCAACAAGTGTACCTTTGGAACCATAAGTATTTCATACATGGGATATATCATTGACCATAGAAACAACCATGTAGATCCAAAAAAGATTAGGGTAATCTAATAATGTTCAAATCCATGCAATCTCATTGAATCTAGGAGTTTTATTGGACTTTCTAACTTATACAACATGGTTATTCTTGGTTTTTTGCACATTGCATTTCCTGTCAATCAAGTTATGTGTCTTTAAAAAATTTATATGGACACATACATAATAACATGCTTTTGAGGAGCTCAAGAAGAATATTGACATAACATATGTTTTGGAAATGCTCTACATTGTTTAATCCATTGAGAATAATAATTATGCATTTGATTATGCACTCTCTATAGTACTGATGTAATATGGGAATTAAATCACATATCATTTTGAAACATTCAATGACATAGTTCAATGATACTTCACCTACAAGAAATAACTACACAATGTTGTACAAGCAGTAGAGTAATAGTAGAAATATATCTTGGTGAAGGATACAATCATTTATTTTTAGCATAGGCCATTTCAATTATTGTAGACATAGAAAATGTTAGAAAATGTATGACACATGAAGTGGATGACTTACCTATATAAGTTACTTCTCATGATAAAGCATAATAAGGGGAATTCCAATAAGGAAACATATTACCTTAGTCATCCACATGTTTACACACTCATCATAGTGTTTTAGACACATGCAGCTGTAACTTTTTTGACTGGATTGATCTCTACTCAAAAGATAAGGAATTGATATAAAATTAAATCACCATTTTGCATGGTGAACAACTTTGGGAATTATACATGTATGCCCAATTATCTACAAGTTCATGCATCTTTTTGTTTCTAATAGTGCACCTTTCTAAAAACTCATCTAGAATGTGCATATGACAAAAGTAAGACACTTCAAGATTTCCAAGACACTTAGAGCATTCTAAGAACAATTACACTAGCCACACATGTCCCCCATATTTTGAGAACCATATCAAGTTATACATTCATTTATATATAATTAATCCCATGAACAAGAAGTAAGGACTTTACACCCATCTGTTGATTCCTTTCACACCATGGGAATCCATTAACATAAAATTCATGACGAGATTGCCTACAACCAAGTACCATAATGACTCTGTTTGTTATAGTAGATAGGTTCTCTAAGATATCCACCATAGTTTACATGTAATAAAAACATCAATGCAATGAAAATTGTGTTCTCTTTCTTCATCCATGTTTGTGTTCAATATGGATTTCTAACATCCATACTAAGTGTGACTTAAGGTTTGTTAGTCATTAAATTGAGAAGCTTTGTGGGACATGATAAATACCCAATAGAATTAGTCAAATTAATCTAATCTTAAATAAATGGACAAATAGAAGTTGTCAAACACATAATTGTTGATTTTATACACATTTATAAAATATACGTATCCATTAACTTGGGATGAAAAATTGCTATATAGTCAACATGTCTATAACATGGCTATTCAAAAGTCTAAAGGGAACAATCCATTCTATAGATGTCTTGTATTCTAACCAATGACACCCTTGGACAAATCCTACTACACACCATCTATCATGGAGTCACCCACATAGGATTGCGATATAAAAATGGCATAAAAGCTTTTATAACACAACCAAAACACTTATTCATTTTAGGTTCACTAGAAACTTTCGTACAACCAAAGTGAAGTGTATAGGAATGCCATGTTTCCCATCACACAACTCATGAGAATAAAGTTAGTGAAAATATATAGTTACACCTCTAGAATGAATGTTTCAAAGGTTTACATAAGAAGATATTATGCATGTAACTAGATGGAATTTTTTTATTATATACCTATTTTAGTAGTTCAATTTATATCCAATCTTTAGTAGGATACCATATTTTATATTTAGATCTTAAAAAATCCAATCCAACACTAAAGAATCATATTATTGAACTGAAAAATATGTGTACCCATCAAGACACACGTTATCTATTCAGAGTGGTTAAGGAAAAAAAATAGTAATTAGGCTAAGTGGCATAACCTTCAATGACGTCAGGTTAACTATCCTCAACTAATTGAAGGTGTAATAGGAATCATTTATTTTCAATAAATGGAAAATGATTTGTGCCCAGCTTTCATGTGGGTTTGTATACTTCTCAAAGAGAAATTGGTTCCTCTACATAAATGGTATGTTGTGGCTTGCATAAAAGGTAACAGTCTACATCAAAGCTACCACAACACCTTTTCTATTGCCATATAGAACTCTAATTCTTCATGAATGCTCCTAAATGCAACACATAACCTCTACACTAGTGACATGTGTTCATCATTAGGTATGACTTGTGGTATATTTATAAGTTTACACATTACTAATTCCTTTTCCATATTCACACACCTAGGTTGGATACTAACTCTATGCATCCCCACAAACCATGAACATCCATGATTATATCATATTTTCTATATGTATGCCAACTAGGTATTTATAGATGTATAGCTCCTCAAAGAATATTCCAACATCACCACATAGGTGGCCATCCAACCACTCACATTTTAAAATCACAACCACTAAGACCGGGGGGGGGGGCAAGGGAGAATCAATGTATAAACTTCTCTTTAAATTTCATATATCATTCATTAATAATTCAAACAAATCTATAGTTGTAGTAATGCACAATCAACCATTCATATGAGCATGAAGTAGAAACATAACACATGAACACAAGATATATGTGGGAAAACCTCATGGGGGATAAAAACCACTGACAAATATATTGGAATACAGGACTATAAGAAATGAATCAAAATTTAGTGAGGCACTAACCCCACAAGGAGTACCAACCCCATATTATTCAAGCACCAACTCAACTAGTCCTTTAGCAAGCACCAACTTGTAAGGATGCACCAACCCCCTAGGTAAATTAGCACCAACTCAGTCACTTGTAACCTTTGATCACATTTGGACACATTTTTCTCACTTCAACTAAATATTACCACCTTATTTTTCTCTTCTCACTCTTTTATCTCTCTTAAATAAACTATTATGCCTCTTCACTCAACTAGCCCACTTATTGGAAAATTTAGGTCATATGTCCTTGCTCATCACCTATAAAATCACTATTAAAAAAATGAAATATTAAACATACCCATATTATGATATTAAATCCCTATACCTAGTTTCCAAGATTTTATATCATTCATTTACCCCCTCTATTTTCTAACTAGTTAAATTAGGCCTATTAGACCTTTTTATACTTGAATCTTTATCTCACCCACCTTGGTCGGAAATAAACCTATTCATACTTGGATAACCATTGGAATATATCAAAAAACATGTTTCAAAAGTGAAATAACCATTACATAGGTTATTCACCACCCATAAGGACCAAAACCTCCATTAGGACTAATAGAGACCTAATGTAATTAGGTATTCTCAAGGAACACGTTTCACCTTGACCACCTTGGAACACCTTGATCCTCCATAAATGGATGAAAAAATTAATAAATGATTCAATTATACCCCTTATAATCTCACCTTATGTCCTCAAATCCATTTATCTCATTTCACTCCCTAAACCATGCCATTAGGCCTACTTACAATTAGCACTTCTCATTGCCATAAAGTCTGTCTTGAAAACCTGAAACATACACTCAAATTTTCCACATGAAATAATAAATAAATAATATATATATATATATAAATTAAATGAAATATGGATCATCATAAATTTTATTATATTTCACCAAGTAGGGCATAATACCTAAAACAAACCATTTTCATATGCTCACTTAGAACTATAAACAAGCCTTAATAACCTAATCAAGAACCCAATCAAGAACCTTTGAATTTACACACCTTCATAGGACTTTAAAAAAATAAAAATTTATTAAAATGTACCTATTATACCTATACAAAAACTTAATGTGCATTGAATTCTTCAAATTTTGTGCAAAATGACTCAGGGACATAATTCTCACTCTCACATAGAAAATTGCCTATAACTCAAAAAACACAATCATGGAAACCAAGACTTAGAAAACCCATGTGAATAATTTTATTAAATTAAAATAGGTTTATATGATCCTTAATAATAATTATAACACATTTAAAAAATATATTAGATGGTTTGATATCAATATTAGTCTTGCAGACCAATCTCATTTCTTCATTCTACATAGACCTCAATGTGTTAGACAAGTCACTTTGAGAGAATTTTTTTGCTTGTATATGAACATATAAAAAACTTATATTCAATGGGGTAATGTGATATAGGTGTGAAAAAATAACCACATGAATTTGGATCCATCCCTAATCCACTATAACCCATCCCTAATCTCATTCTCACTTTCGCCTAGTTTTTTCACTATCTTCCTCATTAGGCATATTTAGCAATAGGTAACTTCCATGACCATTTTATAATATTTAAGGTATTAAAACTGATTATAAAATTACATGATAATAAAATAAAAGTATCACACATCATCCTCCAATAATTTTCATGCTTTGACTTGGTCAACCCTACGTGGTACATCAAAAATTTGAGAAACAAGGGGTTTCTTGTAGCTTCCACTCAGTGTTATGACAGACCAATCCCACTTAGATAAATATGAGAGTGTATTATAAATCATAAAATCACAAAACTAGGTCATCCAATCCATTATGATCTATTTCTAACAAGACCTTTCATATCAGGTCATTATGAGGGTTTTAGGAGGGTTTTGATTGCCTTCCATTCTTAGCAATCATTAATAAAGGATTTCCACTCAAATCCAAAAAAAATTCTAGGAAATTTAATCTAGGACCCTTATAAAACTACCATGAACTACTTGGATCCTCATGAAAAGGTTGCACATGCTAAAAATCATAAGAAAATTCTTCTCAGGTCTGTAATACCTCATTCTGTGCACACAAAAAACCTCAACACCAATTTTCATGATTTCTCCTTAAAAATTTGAAATTAAAATTGGTCAAAAACACTTGATAAAAACTCTCACACCTTTTAAAATTATCTTAATATTTTTGACACCTTGGGAAATGAAATTGACCCCTCATTAGGTCCCACTAGGTCTCTTTGCACATTAGGTCTTGAACTATCAGTCATACTTAGAACTTGAACACACCTTGAAACCTATTATACTATTATCAACACCTAATTTTCATGTAATAAAACCTCATACCTTTCTCACACACTACCACACATCTTATTACAATCCTTAGTCTACTCACCTCACTATGGCACTAAACTTATGCCTTCTCACTAGGTCTCTTAAGTACATGACTTATGAACTCAACCTCAAGAAAAACAAAGAAAACTTATAATGACATAAATGAAACTATCATGACATCAATGAAAATTCCATTCATAACTTATAACACATTATAAATAATCTCCCCTTTTGTCATTGATGGTAACCACTCATTGATGGTAATCATTCAAAGAGGATTCTCTTACTGGGATACATCCCCCCCATACAAATCAATCTCCCCCTTTAAAATTAATGAAAAATAACTACTTGAAACAAATATCAATAAACAAGAATGAAATATCATATCAACAAGCTCTCCCTATCTCAGTTCATACCTCAGATATCTTCTTCTTGACAAACTGATATGACTCCCCCTTTGACCTCATAGCTTGTACACTTCTTTCCTACTCTTGGAGCTAAAATACCTCCTTATTAGCTCCACCTAAGCACTTTGAATTGCTTAGTGACTGAAATTAATAGGAATCACACCCAATTCCTATCTCAGATGTTCAAAATTATCCTATTCTCTTAAGAAATGATACTTGATAGGAATGTGATTGGTTCTTAAATGTATGATAGGATTCTTTGAAACACTTATGGCACTAATATTATAAAAAATAATAGTACTAGGACCATCAAAATCTACCTTGTGGTATTTTAAGATTTGTCTCATCCACAACACCTAAGTAAAACATGAAGTTTCTATAATTTGCCCGGTCTCACAAGTAGATAAATCCACTGATGGTTGCTTCTTGCTTATCTATGAGACTAGACACTTACCTAAGAAGAAGGCTCCTCCACTAGTTCTCTTTCTATCATCATTTGACCGAGAATATGATTTATTTGTCTCATAAACCTTCACATTTATGCTCTCCACTATATTTTTCAACCTCTTATTGTAACATATATAGGCAACACTAATTGAAGAATGTCCCAAGAAAATACCATCATCAGACCTTGAGTCAAACTTGCCTAAGTCCTCCTCATCTCTCTTGATATAAAATTTACTCCCAAATACCTTAAAATGTTCAACACTTGTAAGTTTGATATTTCATAATTGATATGGAGTCTTATCACCATTGATCCTAATATATCCTCTATCCAAAGTGTAAAATGCAGTAGCCACAACTTCTCTCTAGTATCCATCAGACAACTTTGACTCATTCAACATGGTTATTGCCATTTCTTGAATTATTCTTTATTTTAACCACACTATTCTATTGAGGTGTTCCAGAAGTTGAAAACTATCTTATTTTTCTAGTAACCTCATAAAACTCATTTGACCAAAACTCTCTTCCTTTGGTAGACCTAAGATACTTGATCTTCACATTCATCTCATTTTAAACCAAAGCTTTGAAAGTTTTGAACTTACCTAGAGCTTCTGACTTCTCTTTCAAGAATGCTACCCAAGTCAATCTTGTGAAGTCATTTATAATCAATATGAAGTAGCTATCACCTTCAAATATTTGAATCCTTATAGGATCAAATCAATTAGTATGAATTAGTTATAAATATCTAGTAGTAGAGTATTCTTTAGACTTGAATCTCCTCCTAGTCTTCTTACCATGTTGACATGCCTTACAAAGATCATCTGCAAGTTTGGAAATTTTGGGCATGTTCTTCATGGATCCCTTGAATCTGATATTGAATAGATTATCAAAGTTCATATGACTTAACCTCATATGACATATCCAAATTTCATCTACCTTTATCATAAAACTCTTCTCTTTTGTGAGCTCATTCAATACATATAGATTGTTCTCAGTTCTCTTGGCTTTGGAAATCAACCTCCCTAATTTTACTTTCCTGATCTCACATCCTTTGTCATGAAAAGTTAGGGCATGTCCTTGAGTACAAATTTTAGTTTCATTCAACAAGTTGTGTTTCAATCCATCTAATATAATACATTTTCTATCTTTGTCTTCTCATTGCCCAATCTCAAATCACCTTTGCTAACTATTAGCAGATGTGTTATCTCTAAACCTCACTGAACCTATGGAATTATTATTCAAAGTGATGAATTTGATATAATGTCATATCATATGACTTGAAAAACCACTTTATATGTACCATTTCAAATCTTTATTCTGAGTGTGAAAGGCAATTTGGGCTATCATAGATTCTTCTCCTCTAGATTCCTTCTTCTAATTCATCTTATCCATAGGGTCTATTTTCTTGATCCATTATTTAATATCATGACTAAATGTATTATTAACATGACTATTTTTACTTATAGATATTGTCTTACACTCTCTTGTAATATTCCTCTTTGGTTACAGTTATAACAAAATGATTCTACTTCTCTATCTACAATCAATAGCTCTATGTCCAAATTGACCACAAGAAAAACAATAACCAATGAAAGAATCCACATAATTTGATTGTTTAAAATTATTTATGTTTTGATAATCATTTTATGATACACCATTATCTTTTATATATTTTGATGGAATATAACCCTTCATGGCTTGCTGGTGATTGCCTTTAAACTTGACCACTTTTTCATACGTCTTTATTCTACCAGCTTTATCACTCCTTGATAGATAATTGAATTTTGGAAATAGAATATCCTTGAAATATTTTTATTCTTGCATGAAACCAAGAATTTTAATATCATGAAAGGAAATTTGACTATCTAAAATATTTTTAAGATTTCCTATACTCTCCTCAAATTTTTGATATGTCTTTATCTTGATTGCATCTTACTCAAATTGTGCCTCAAAAGTATTTATTTTCATTATATGTTGGGTAAATTCTTCCATATGATTATTATATTTTTAATAACATTAACAAGATGTTCTAATTACTGTGGATATATCGTCATTGCAATCATAATAAATACTTTCATTATCAACATCCATACCTATGTTTAAAAGATCTCCCTTAGACTATTAGGCCTGCAAAAGGGACCTTATTCTAATACCAATTGTTGAAATCACAAACAATGATAAGGGTTGGGTGAATTAGTATACAAAATTATCTTTCAATTTCATATATTATTTATTAATCATTCAAACAAATAGAGAGTTGTAGCAATGCACAATTGACCATTCATATGAGCATGAAGTAGAAACATAACACATGAACACAAGATCTATACGGGAAATAATCATGGGGGATAAACCCATTAACACATAGCTTGGAATATAGTCTTAAAATTAATTATTTAAAATTTAGTGAGGTACCAACCCCACAAGGAGCACCAACCCTTACTAGTCAAGCAACAACTCAATTAGTCCTTTAGCATGCACCAACTTGGAAAGAGGCACCAACCCCCTAGGTAACTCAACAATAAATCAGTCACCTAGAACTTTTGATCACCTTTGGATACCTATTTATAGCTTAAAATTAAGATGAACACCTTTTTTTTCTCTTCTCACGCTTCCATCTCTCTCAAACAACCTATTAAGCCTCTTCGCTCAACTAGCCCACTTCTTGGCAAATTTAGGTAATATATACTTATACATCACTTATATAATAATTGTTATAAATTAATGACATATTAAAAATACATATATAATTTTATTAAATCCCTATACCTATTTTAAAAACCTCTATATCATTCATTCACTTCCTCTATTTTCTAACTAGTCAAATTAGCCCTATTAGACCTTTTTATACTTGACTCTTGCTCTAGCCCACCTTGGTAAAAAATAAACCTATCCATAATTAAATAACATTTGGAATAGATCAAAAAACATTTTTCAAAAGTGAAACAACTATTAAATATGTCAGTCATGACCCATAAGGACCAAAACCACCATTAGGCCTAATAGAGACCTAATGCAATTAGGTCTTTTCAAGGCACACATTTCACATTGACCACCTTAGAACACCTTGAGCCTCCATAAATGGATGAAACACTTCATAAATTATTAAATTATACAAATTATAATATCACCTTATATACCCAAATCTATTTATCTCATTTCACTCCTTGAACCACACCATTAGGCCTACTTACAATTAGCCCTTCTGACTACCAGAAAGCTTGTCTTGAAAAATTGAAACATACACTCAAATTTTATGCATAAAACAATAAATAAATCACATGTATATAACCTAAATTACCCTATGGTCATAATTATGTCTATTATATTTCAAAAAACAATGCAAAATACCTCAAACAGACCATTTTCAAATGCTTACTTAGAACTATAAATAGGCCTCAAGAACCTAGTCAAGAACCTTTGACTTTACACACCTTCATAATAATTTCACATGAATAAAAATGTATTAAAATTTTCCTATGATACATATATACAAAATTCATGTGCATTTTATTCTTTAAATGTATGCAAAATGACTTAAGAACATCATTCTCACTCACACACACAAAACTTCCTATAACTCAAAAAACATAGTCATGGAAACCAGGACTTAGAAAACCTATGTGAATAATTTTATGAACTTAAAATGGGTTTATATGATCCTTAATAATCCTTATAACATATTGAAACAAGTATATTACATGGTTAAATATCAATATTGGTCTTTCAAACCAATCTCATTTCTTCATTCTACAAAGACCTCACTATGTTAGACAAGTCCTTTTGAGAGCAACTTTCTTATTGTTTATGAGCATATCCAAAACTTATATTCAATGGGTAAATGTGATATGGGTATATAAAAATATATCCATGTATTTTCATCCATCCCTAATCTATTGTAACCCATCCCTAATCTCATTCTCAGTTTTGCCTGGTTTTCTCACTATCTTCCTCATTAGGCATATTTAGTGATAGGTCAACTTACATGAACATTTTACCATATTTAAGGTCTAAAAACTGATATAAAAATTACATGAACATAAAATATAAGTCTCACACATAATACTCCAGTAATTTTCATGCCTTGATCTAGTCAACCCTACTTGTTACATAAAAAATCTGAGAAACAAGGGGTTTCCTATAGCTTTGATTGACTCTTCTGATAGACCAATACCACCTGGAGAAACTTGGGAGAGGTAATCTAATCCATTATGATCCATTTACAACATGATCTTTCATATCAGGTCATTATGAGCATTTTAGGAGCATTTAGATTGCCTTCCATTCATACCTTAGAACACATTTTCAACATCACATACAGAAGGAAGTTCAACTATCACATGACCAAAAATATTAACAACCACCTTTTCTAAACCATAAATAGTTGTAACTTATTCATATAATGATTGTATGTATACATGTATTATAAATTCTCTCCATATATTTATACACGTGTATATGCAAGAGACCGAGATGAAAGAAAACTTATAAAACAAAAGAGTTTGTTAGTATCCTCTAGATATATAATCCAAACACATATGTTTATTTGAGTTATTTAACATTCAATCTAAAAAATTCAAGAAACACATTTACCCCTTATAATCATAACAACTATATTTCACAATCCTATTGAATCTATGTGCACATCTATATTTACCCTATTCTACCATTAAATATAAGTTACAGTTATTCAAATCAAACTTCCACATTTTAATTGTGTTATTATTAGGTTATTGGTTATATTAATTTTTACACACTTTATTGATAATATGTGGCTTGTCTCTATGTAGCTTAGTTCACTACACTAGGTTGTGGGCCTTGTGGTGTAGGTCAATTATAATGGGTCTTACTCCATATACGAGTATAAATGAGGAGGTGGGAGGTAGGAAACATGATGAGTTAGACAATGCAAATGGGGTTTGTGCCACATTCATTCAAAGAGAGTGTTTATTTTTTGAGATACCTATAATCAAAATACTTTTAACTTATCTCTTCTTATAGCTATATAAATATTTACTGATCGCTAGTGTTATAATCTAAACCATCTTTAGGATTAGTGGTTGAAATATAATTGAAGTTTTTTTTCAACAAATTGTAATGGATTGCGTAGTGGTAGGTGAAATTGGAGGCCTACGATCATAAAATCTCAAAAACTCAAATTTTAAGATATTTGATGAATTTTCACACAAAGGTTTAAAGCACTAGTGATTGATGAAAAACTATTTTACTAACAAATAACTTCCTAAGAGACTAAAATTAGTTGATTTTGTGTCAATATAAATCAATAAATTATTTAAATCTACAAAAAATAAATAAATTATATTAATGTAAATAAGTGAAATGTAGCATGCATCTCAAACCTAACCACCAAAAATTATCTTGGAAATTTAACAAGAATCCAATGGGTCTCTCTAATAATCCTAAACAAACACTACTCATGTTCAATGAATACACCCTATGGGAGGTTGAACATCCAATTAATTCTTTGTGCAGTCAATCCCTACAAAATCCAATGGAGAGAACACCTAAAAATATTATGTAACAACACCTAATTATGATTCAAAATAGGAATAAAATAAACAAATTAAATCATTAATAAATATGGAATTTATAGTAAACAATAACTAGTACAACTTTGACTACCATTTTAAGATAGGGAACACACAATAATTTTTCCTATCTTTTAAAGAGTTATACTCCTTTATGTATATCTACCTTCCCACTCCTTTTTTAACAAAATATAATAATACCCTACTAATACCAAAATACCCAACATTCTATGATAGTTATCTATCCCTTAAAATATGCATGTAATATAATAAAATTGGCTATAAATTAGGGTAGTTTTGACAAAGCCTATTTTTAGGATGACAAGCTCTCAAAAACACTCATCGATCTACACTGAAAAATAATATAAAAATATAAAATATTATAATAAAATATAAATATTTTCCCCTTTTTTTAATGACACATTATTTCATAATCCCATGGGTGCTCTTATGTTAGACACCCATGATAAATAGAACATGAACTCCCACTCATGGACTAGTTGTGATTCCCTCAATTGATTTTTCCATTTTTCACAACTTTAAATTTAGACATCCAAGTTTCATCCTTTATTTCATTCCCTTTCCACTTGATCAAATAATCATAGTATTTAATCCTTGTGACCTTGTTGGTTTTAATGTCTATGATTGCTTCCATTTCTTCTTTTTCTCCCGTAGGCATTTGCGCTCTTTAATCAATGGTTGAAGTATCTTCATATGGGTTCTCTTTACTTTTGTATCCCTCAACAAATGGGTATAGGTATGAAAAATTAAATATATGTGAAATAACTATCCATTTAGGCAATTTTATTTCATATGTATTGGTTGAAAACTTGTGTAATATTATACAAGGTCCAATCTTTTTTAGTTTGAGCTTGTTGTACTCATTTTTTGTAAACCACTCCTTTCATAAATGTGTTAATACTAATTATCCCATGTCAAAACATTTCTCCCTACACTTTTGATCAATATATTATTTATATATCTTCCCACTTTATTCTAACTTCCTCTTTACCTCCATGTATACATAATGTGTGGTTGGGCATAATCTTCACATTTAACACTCCTATTCATTTCAACTATGCCTCTTAACTCAAAAATCCATACCCTTTGCATTATGACATATTATGAAACTCTCCACAAATTTTTATATATTTTCACTCATATTTAGAAAATAATATTGTTCACTTTGTTATGCCAGTGTCTTATCTAACTCGAAATGACCAACAAGACAACCACTATGTTTCTCCATCAAAATATTGTCTGGCATTGAACCTTGAGGTATTTAAAACCTCTTCCGCTTGAGTATTAGATCATATTAGATCATAAATTCCATATATGGAGTTATATAAATACTTATTGGGCTCTTACATACTACCCATGCTTCCCTAAAACATGAATTTGCTTCATACAATTATTTCATTAAGTCAAACCCAATGACTTCCACTTGAAGCTCATTCAATACAAGAGATCTCTAACTCAAGGAATCTTCCACTTTGTTATATTTTCCACTTATATGTTTTAAAACAAAAGTATAACTTTGAATGATTTCTAATATTTTAGTCTTCTTTTGATTCAATTTACCTTGGTTTTTCATGTATTATAGTGCATGATGATCAGTGAACAAAACAAATTATTTAGGAAAGAAATAATGTCACCATTTCTTAATAGCTTAAACTATTGTGTAAAAATATTGGTCATAATAAAAATATTTCATCTTTTATTCATTTAAATTTTCATTAAAATAATCAATAGGCTTACCTTTTTGACTGAGTACTATGCCTATCATTGTCCCACTTGCATCACAATCAACTTGGAACACTTTTTCAAAATTATACAATGCTAGAATTAGATGTTGTATAACTTTTCTCTTTAATAACTAAATATTTTCTTCTATTGTATCTATCCATTGGAAATTACTCTTTTCCCATTTCATTCTCTCCATTATAGGTGCACACATACCACTGAAATTATTAATAAATTCTCTATAAAAACTAGACAACCTATGAAGCTCCTTGCTACAAACATAGTTCTTGGTGAAGGCCATTCCACTATCAATTTTAATTTTTATGGGTCCATTTTTAATCCATCTCATGAAATCAAAAATCCCAAATAAATGAGTTCCTATTTCATCAAGTTACACTTTTTCAAGTTCATTAACAACTTTTTTGCTTTCAATTTACTCAACACATGTCTCAAATGTTCCTCCTTAGAATGGATGAAAATTAAAATATCCTCTAAATAAACCATGACAAACTTACCCATGAATGGTTTAAACACCTTGTTCATGAGTTTCATAAATGTAATCGAGGTATTAGACAAACCAAATGGCATAACCATCCATTCATACAAACCATAATTGGTTTTAAACATTGTTTTCCATTGATCACCTTCTCTGATTTGGATTTGATGATACCCACTCTTTAAATCAATCTTTTTGAAGTATCTGGTTCCACTTAGATAATCCACTAAGCCATCCATCCTTATAAATGGAAACCTATACTTTATTGTGATCTTATTTTTTTCCCTTGAATCCATACACATTCTCCATTCTCTAACTTTCTTTGGTGCTAACACAACTGGAACTATGCATGCAATTAAAATTTAATGAATCAACCCATTTTATAATAGCTATTAGAATTCTATCTTTACCTCTTAATTCTCTTGAGGTGTCAACCTATAATCTACCTTATTTACAAAATTTTATTATAACACTAAGTCCATGTGGTGACTAATGCATCATACTAGTGATAATCCATTAGGAAAACTTTGGACACTATGTCCACATATTCTTCCAATAAAATCTGAATTTTAGTAGGTAAGTCACTCAACTTGGTTTTGGTATCCACTTACATGAGCTTGAAAATGAGGGTAAAACATGCTTATTCATTCTTTGTCTATGTTAAGAACCCTTTTCCAGATACTAACATCTCTTTTGGACTGTTGTCCACTTCTCTTTTATATTTCCATAGACTTAACATGAATCTCTTCCCATACTTCATAAGAGTATATGTATTTTACCTATCAGCATGTATTATATCCTATCAAATTACCAGGACTAACCCAATTATATGTGACACACATCCATGGGCATCATATCACATACAACTTCATCTCTATAAGATACAATCTAAGAGTTCACTATACATTATTCATTAACTAACACTTGGTGTCCCTTGCGAAATCAATAAACCTTATATGGAGTTGGGTGTATTGACATTTTTATTCCTAACTTATCTACCATTTATTTAGACATTATGTTATCTTTACTACCACCATCAATAATTAACATAAAACATTTCTATATAACCCTCTTCCTCTAGCCATATAATCTCCTCTTCCTCTTACATTAAAGTTCCTAGCCTGTGAGCTATTTGCCTCTCCATATCATGAGTTTGTTTTCCTCTTCCACCAAAGTTTTATTCCCTTCCTCTTGTAAACCTTCCTCTACCTTTAGATTTCATTTGTTCCCTTCATGAAAATTTCTCTTCCATATTCAATTCACATTGATAGGCTTATTATATGCTTCTAAAATTTAACAAACTAATTTCATCTTGGATATTAAGACACAACCCATTCACATACCTTGCTAGTTTTTTATGTCATCTTCTATATGCCCAACCCTTATAGTGATATTTTAAAACTCTTTCGTGTACTCCTTCACACCCACTTCTTTTTGTCTCAATTTTTGTAACTTTATAAATACTATCATCTAATAGTTTGAAGGTAAGAATTTGGCCTTTATTTTAGACACCATTTTATCTCAAGTTTTCATTTTCTCTTTCCCTCTCAATTTTTTCATAGACCCATCATAAATATGCATAATTGTTTAACCTTATGTAATAAAAATTTACTTTCTTGGGATCTTACATTGATTCATAGTCAAAGTAATTTTCCATCTCTATAATCTAGTCTATGAGGTCTTCACCATTCAAGCCTCCACTATAATAAGGTGTGTCCAGTTTGGGTTTCCTTCTAATCTTTGCCATAGCTCTAATAAATCTATTCTTAGTTATATCCCATACTTCATCTTCAAGTTTTTGATCTCTTTAGGATCTCTCTCCTTCATCATCACTTACATCCTCAATATTAACTCTCCTTATTTGGGTTGTTTCCATTGTAAACAATCTTGATTGGAATTCTCTCATCTTTTATGCTAAGTTATCAAATCTAAGTGTTCCTACTCTTGCATCCCTTCTAAAAACAACCCTTCTAAAGTCCATTTGCACCCAATTTCTTTCAAAAATTATTTTATATAGTATAAAACTATCAAACACACTTCTCTCTACAAGAGTTTATTCACACTTTTACCAATTAGGAAAGTTTTGGCTTTGATACCAAAATTGGCATAGTCAAACCCTACAAACTCTAATGGAGATAAAAAAATATAAATATCATGCAATAACATAGAATTTTGATGCAAAATAGGGATCAAATAAACATATTTGAATCATTAATCAGAATTATAGTTAATAATAAATAACAACTAGTATAATCTTGATTGCCATTCCAAGACAAAGAACACATAACAACTTTTCCTATTTTTCAAAGAGCTGTGCTCTTTTTTGATATAATCTCTCACCATTTTTTCCAAAAATAAAATAATAACCTAATATTATAAAATTATCTAACCTTATATGATATTTATCATTCCCTCAAAACAAACATGCAATTTAATAAAATTAACTATAAAGTAGGGTAGTTTCAACAAAGTCAATTTTTAGGAGGAGAAGCTCCCAAAAACACTCAACTGTATGGACTAAAAGTTATTAAAACAAGATAAAACAACCAAAATAAAAATTAAATATCCCCCCCACTTTTTTTGAGTGAAAAAATATTACAAAATCCCATGGGTGCTCCTAAATAAACTATATATCATAAGATCCTATGTGTAAGTAAGATAAAAAATACACAACTAAATATCTATATCTCATTATCATAATAGCCATGGCCTCTTCTCTTTATATACATTAGATATAAGAAAAATTGTATTATTTTGAGAGATAAATCATGATCTCCTTGATAATGTAGATGATATTTTATGATTATATATCACCTCAATTTTGTACACTTGGCAAACTCAGACCTTGGTTGTTCCTCTCAATTCTATACCTTTTCCTTCTTCTATAAGTACTGCATATGCTCTATCTTTATGACACTTGGACTATATATCTTAGTTTTCCCAGTCTTATATTGATGACCCAAGTATTATATATTACCCATAATGCTTAAAATATACTTATATTCTATCTCTAAAAGTTTTGAACCTATACTTGCCTTCCTTCTACTTGGAAACTAATGTCTGGGACATATAGTAATGTCGATAGTATTGTCTTGTCTTGATGTAAGTGCCTAGTGCTCTAAAGGCATCCAATTTGAAAATGAAACATATCCTAATGGTTGGCCTAAGTTCTTTGATGCAAGTTATTATTACAAATGGATTGATATAAATACAAGATCAACCCTCATTCATTATTCACCTAGTAAAATACCAAAAGAGACCACACAAACTTATCAAAAGAAATATATCAATAATTCAATTGAATAAATATTCCTTATTTCCATACTAGTCATAGTTACAACACATATACATGTCTGAAGTATTAAAGGAGTAACCCAAGATCCCAATTTTCTAAGTTACAAGCTATGTCATTATTGTACTTAATTTTCACATATTATATGATTCACACATAAACCAACATGTATAGGAAAAATACATGAGTATGAGGCCCTCTTATGGAGTATTGGATATGTAGCCAACACCCTATGACAATGAGGACTTTGGGGTTATCTTGAAATCATGTACCTACTAACCGATTTTCCCTCAAGTTCACTATGAATATGGAAAAATAGTGTTTTGCCATTTCACAAGGAGATATAGTCCATGGCATAGATTTGAATGAACCAAAATTAAGGTGAAGTCAAACCTAGAAGCATCTAGGTGGTCATATATTTTTATAGTAGGTATTTCATATAGGACACTTATGTCAAACCTAGACAATCATGTTGATGTGACCCTACCAAGTTGATGTTAGTGTCCAGAGTGCCATACACATTAGATTCAAATTATGACAACTATTCTAGAATCCCCTTATAACCCAATTTCCATTTGTTCTAGATCCAAAATTACATTAGTATCAGAACAATCCATGTACACCACTTCTTTATCATTTCTATATCTATCATAGTTGCACTTTTCATATTTAGACTATATTAATATAATAAATTCATTGTATACTTATATATTAATTTAACATCTAAATGGCCTACTATAGATCTAATTTTCACCCTTGTACCATTTCATTTCTATATACCCCTTTAATCCAAATCTAGCGTTAATGATAAGATCACCTTAGATCAACATTTTAGGGTTGAACATTTGGTGAGCCTGATCTTTGAATGCCATTCTACCTAAACATACCCTATACACTGCTTATTACCTACTTTGCCCAAATATTTATTTACTTCATAAATTTTATCATGGATGATATTTATTGATTTTTGACTATGATTATGAAACCATCTAACTCATCCTCAAGGAAGGAGTTAAAATTAACTACTCTTGCATTCTTCCAAGTCTTAAGCATGTAATATAAAAGCCTTGAATGGTGGTAGCTGTTATCCATCTAATCAAGTCCATTTTCCTACCACTTGAAGATATGAGTTGATCCATCGAATGGAGTATAAAAATATTATAGCCATACTCTGTACACAAACCTTATATGACTTTGGCATTCGATACTTGCAAAAGTATAGATACGAAGGCCAAGGGTTGGGAAACCATGATAAATGTATAACCCAACCTATATCTCTTAAACATAATAATAAAAATAGGTAAGGGTTAGGGTTTTAAAAAACATCCTTGAGTTACCAAGAATTAAAGTAAACTAAACATGTACATTTTACCAAATAATTGAGTACATATGACAAAGATATTCCTTCATTTGATTGTCAAGAATTCTGATAATTACATTAAGATATTATGGCTGATTTACAAATAACTCATAAGGGGGACATGTATTTAGGAAAATTTATTAAAACCCACAAAATTATTACAATCCCAAATAATATCCCTCTATTCAAGGGTGATGGTTTTTGTCTACCTTCATTTAAAACACATTCTATGTCAAAAAAGGTGTCCTTACCAATGTTTTTCCAAGCTAACATTGTTATATCCTTACTAAAGGAAAATGAAATAAATTCTTCAAATGATACAAGTTATTCAAATGATATAACAAATATACCAAATTTCAAATATCCCATACCATTACCAAAGTGTCTTAAATTTAGTGATCATGAACTTGCACTTATTAAACATGAGGATGATGATACTCACATGTGTAAATTCAAAAATTTGGTGGGTTGAAACCAATGATAACAAATATGAAAAACACTTCTATTCCCATAGAATATCTAATGTCTATGATGACCACTATTGGGGATCTTGAAAATCAAGTTTCTATACTCCAAATGCAAATGACTTTTCATAATGATAATGCACATGTAACGTCATTCAATAATCAGCGTCTTGCAAAATGTATACTTAAATATACTTATCCACAATATTTTTAATTACTATATTTGCCTCTCTTTTTGAGACACAAGGACCCATTTGACCACATGATTAGTTATGTACATTATTTTAGTGAATAGGCACAAGATGGAAAACTATTACTAAATTTTTTTCATATTATTATTTCTGATAAGGATCAACATTAGTTATATAGTTTACCAAAGGGTTACTTAAACACTTCCTTACAAATAGAAGATGCATTCTTCGTAGATTTAAATATCTACAAGGTGCCAAACTTACATTAGAATATTTTCACAATTTAAAACAATGTGATGATGAATCCCCCTAATATTATACTATCTGATTCAAAGTAAATCATATGAGCTAGAATTTATACCCTCATATTTGTAATTGCAATTTTTCTTTAGTAGAGGCCTTCTTTCCCCATTAAAGGAAGGAACATTTCATAAATATTATGAATCATTTACCCATTTATATAATGATTTACATAGATATGTTTACTTCATAATTATTCATTCAAAGGAACTTAACATATCTCCCTCCAAATATAAAATATTTATCCCTCACACAAAGGATGGAGATAACTTTCCTAAGAAATATTACACACAACAATGTGGCATTCCTAATCTTTATATGACCAATTTGAAAATGCTACTTAACATGGGGCCAATCCAAGGTCCACATCTTATGTAAGAATATCAAAGTGAAAAACACAAAAAACATCCATGCCAACAAGATTTAACAATTACACTATACATGGGTGGCACTTATTTTTGGCATAATCATATTGATCCTACACAATCAAAAACTACTTGAAATATAAGATTCTTACAACATTAGATTCAATATAAAAAACTTAAAAATAGAAGAGGATGGAAAGACTTCTTGGTTAACATACTAATACTAATTGCTTGTGTTCCTAAATTATTTCAAACATGAGTTTGGGTTATGCCTACCACATCTCCATATGCACATACACTAGGAACTCTTTGGTTATACCAAATGAAAGAAAAAATTGATCTCAATTAGAAATGTATTTCCTTTTCTCATGAAGATAAATTAATAAATATTTAAAATGATAACATTAATTATTATACTACACATGCAAAATGTGAGGAGGAACATGCCATGCACCTTTTCAACCTACCCAATCATGATGCATTGTAAAAGATTCAACTTAAAGTTGTAAGGTTTAAAATGGAGAGATATATATGACCATATTTCGGATGGCATAATAGGATAATATTTATTTTTTAAAAATTCCAAAAATACCAAAAAAACAGAAAACACTCAAAACTCCAAAAACATTTTTGGCACCTACATGTTTTATTGGCTCCTTGGCATCTATATGTTAGTTACATGTTGATGGATGGCATAATAAGTTATTCCTACATACACATATGTGTCGCACATATACTTGAGTGTGATACATGCATACATAGATACATGATACATTCTTATTTCATATATATTGGTCCTTCCCTCTACTCATATCAATCAGACAATGGGGGCATCTGCTTCTTTGATATTGATACACACAGGTTATATGATTCGATGATCACTCTAAAATATCAAGTTTAAGCTTACATATGTAATTACACATGCCTACATCCATGATTATATCTTACATAGGGTACTTGATATGCTATACATTGGACATTTTTTCCTAACACATTTGATCCATAGATTACTATGACATGTCTATGCTAGTTGCTTATGCTTTAGTTTATGTACTTCCTTGAGTGTATCACCTTGCTATTATATTCCTTATTTGATCATTTGAATATGATCCTTTGATTGTGACCCCTGTACCTATGTATTATTTCTTTCACATTTGCATATGTCATGGTTTGTTGTATGGATATTTGAATATGTCATTCTTACTTTTATATAAATTCGACTAAGTCATGTCCCTTTGATTATGTATCATTTTAACATGCCCCTTTTTTGCAGTCTCCTTAAACCATTGCTTTTTGAATTACTTTTGATTGCTCTTGTGTGTGCTTGTTTTCTTGTTGAGCTCATACTATTATTATCCATACATTGTCATGATCTTTATCATGAATATTAGGCCTACATGTCATCATATTATTTCTATGCATTTCAATGTTATATCTACCTATACATGTTCCTTATATATGTTACATAGTTACATTCATAGATTTTACAATTGTATTATCCTTTTGAGATGAGGTAACTAATAGTTTTTATCTTTCCATCACCTGAAAGGGGGAAATATTATTGGGGACATTTCATATGGGTATATTTTCCAAACTTGGCACAATTTCTAGATTCAGTGGGGGCATGCCATATGGGCATGGCTTATACACATTCAAAGTTCTCTAATTTAGTGGAGGAATTATTTGGAAGCATCTTTACCATACCTATTCCAAATTTAACATCTCTAGATTATAATGGGGGCATGTTTTGGTAAACATGTGCTCCACATTGGTAGTTATATCAGATTTTTAGATTTTTCCATGTATAGTGGGGAAATGCTTTGGAAACATGTTATCTACACTTAGATAAATTTTCAAATTGGTAAAAACACACATATATATGATTTAGATTCATATTTGTGACATAATTCTATACATTGGTACTATTGTTATACATAGTTTCAACATGAGACATACATAAGGTGAATATTTTTTGAAACATGAACCTAATATTAAAAAATACAAATCATTTTCAGATTCCAAAACTCTTTTATGTAATTTTACCACATCACTCACATTTTCATACTGATACCCCATGAAAGTTTATATAAATTATTGATCCAATCTACTGTAGTAGTTGATTCACCTTTGGTATGGTTGAGGTGATCAAATCACTCAATCTTGACAAGTTTTTAGGTTAGACTTGATCATCCAGCCTCACTAGGATATAAGTGTCATTAGGTTTCATGGTTGAGCTAATCTTAAATGCTAGGTAGTCATTCACCTTTCTCCAATTTTGGGGAAATGTGATTTTCAATCTCTCTCTCTCTCTCTCTCTCTCTCTCTCTCTCTCTCTCTCTCTCTCTCTCTCTCTCTCTCTCTCGGATATAAGTGTCATTAGGTTTCATGGTTGAGCTAATCTTAAATTCTAGGTGGTAATATACCTTTCTCCAATTTTGGGGCAATGTGATTTCCAATCTCTCTCTCTCTCTCTCTCTCTCTCTCTCTCTCTCTCTCTCTCTCTCTCTCTCTCTCTCTCTCTCTCTCTCTCTCTCTCTCTCTCCATAGATATATGCACTTTAAACACATATCTATATTTGTCATAATCTCAGTTTCAGAGCCTTATAATGATACATCTTTCTCAAATCAACTTGATAATAGGCAAGGCAATTACATCAACACACAAGTATACCCCTTAACCTTTCTCTTTCAATTTTAATCTATTTCAAGTTCTTTCAATCCTAGATTATATGCACTAATTTTATACTATAACATTATCTTGATTGTAGGTTAGTCACCAGTAAAGCACTCAAGTTGGGAACATGTACAGACAAGGTGTACATACACACCCATGGAATTCCATTCCTTTAAACTAGTAATTTCATTATTATATTAGAGGAGGGGATGTAGATGGTATTTTATAATTATATAGCACCTCATTATTATACACTTGAAAATAAATACCTTGGCCATTCCTCTCAAATCTATACATTTTCTCGATTCTATAAGTCTCACATCTGTTATATCTTTGTGCCCTTGAGCCTATATCTCTTAGTCAAATGAGTCTTATGTTGTTGACCCAGGTCTTATATCTTTCCCAAAATGCATAAAAATGAAGGTTGATATTTGAGGTGATTGTCTACATGTTTGCTCAGACTCTCATAATTAAAGCCTCTACCCATAAACATTACTTTACATAACTGATGATACAACTGAATTTGCCTATAAATAAGATCCATAACCGTATTTTTTCACTTTTCATAATTTTTGAGCTCCAGCCTCTGCCTCTCTAAGACTCTATGACAACCATCCATTTCACTCTCCACTTCCATCTTCCACCAATCTTCTTGTGTGTGCCCCTGTAATAATGTCTAGTAGCCCAAGCCTCCCTGATGAAGGAAAATCCTATTTAAAAAATCTCATGTGCACCCTCATCCTTAAACTTCTCCAACAGGAAGACACATAGTCAAAATGGAATGAGAAATTTTATTTCAAGGGGATTGTTCACATGTCATAGTATGATGCAAATATTTTCTTTAATACTCATTTTTTGTCATCTTTCAACACCATGTCATTGAGATTCAATATCAATATTGACAACAATTTTATTTCCTTTGGAATTGCACCCAAGGACATCCATAGATTGACAAGGTTTATTCATAGGAATGTCAACCCTATCAATATGAATATCCAAATGTCAGATGTAGAAAAATACCTAAAATATCGCTATGCTTTGGAACTAAATGGTAAGTGTTGTGAATAATGCTTTCAAGTTAAAAAATTCAAATTCAAATTCGTAAATGGTAAGTGTTGTGAATAATGTTTTCAAGTTAAAAAAATTGAATTCAAATTCCTAAATGGTAAGTGTTGTGAATAATGTTTTCAAGTTAAAAATACCTTAAATATCACTATGCCTTGGAACTAAATGGTATAGGAAATCTCAAATTCAAAAAATATTTTGTTGATGTTGTAAAAAATTTATCTTAATCAATTAATCTAAATAAAGTAGTAATAAAGGGTCATCAACTAGTTGGGGCCTCTACTAAAATAGATGAGTAAGAATTATCACCTGTTCCACTATTGACAAGAATACACATGATCATTTCAATATTTACACCCCCAAAATCAAATGATCAAACTCAATCTCACATTTTTGGTATGACTTTTCAAAATTTAATTCAATATTTTTTATTTCATTAGAAAAATATTAAAATTTTACAACCATATTATTTTACTCTTATTAGCAATTTCAAATGTGCCACAAAATTTACATCTTCTAGTTCTACCAAGTTATCAGTTACCATGATCTACAAGCTTTATTCAACAACAAGGTATATATTAAGTTTACTCAGTATATATTGATTTATTTTTTTATGCATGTCATGATGTGTTACACTATTAATTGATTTGTAGTGTCAAATCTCACTCAGAGTAATTTTTTTTCCATCATCACAACCACCTAGTTCACCCCACACTATACCACATGGGTAAGGGAAATGTTTATTTTATCATGCACCAAGTGGCATAAACTATGGAATGGTAAATTTTAATAACATCATGGTTTCCTACATTTTCTTTGAGCGGTATCGAGGCTATAATGAGAACTACATGTATGAAACATGTAGAACTTGATGATGAATTCCTAAAAATTGATAGTGGCACAAACATGCAACTTTTTAATCCATAGTCAATGATATAAGGTAGTTAGCCGAATGTCTCTATTAATTTTACTTAAAGGTCCATTACACCCTCTCTAGATAAGGGGCTTCCTCTACAAAAATTGATGTTGTTCCTTAATCTAATGATCATATTAATTTTTTTTCTTTCCAATACTTTGTTGGCTGAGGATACTAAAACATTAATTAATTATATTATTTTGAAGCAACTTGAGGATTTGAAATAGTGGGAGTATCATGGCAAAGTTTTGATTCATAAAATCAATGCACATTTCCATAATCACTCCCAACATGGTCAATTATTTTCATTGGTTAAACATGAGCCAACTAAAATTGATGTTTTGATGAACCAGGTAGCTTATGGAACTATTATTTTGAGTAATAGTTTTAATGATAGAATTTTGGATATAATGTTAAATAGGCTAGAAAATTTAAATGTGGAAACCCATGCTTATTTCAATAACTTGAAGAGAAATGAAGTCCATATATCAATAAGGTAGAAAAATAAAAAGCCGTGGTAAGTGTTACCATTTATTTTGAATTTTAAATTTATTTTTGTATTTTTTAAATAAATTTTATTATTTCTCATTTACAGTCAAAGTATACAAATTTGAAGAATGAAGTTATTGTCCTTGAGATGCATCCAACGAATGTACGTAAAAATTTAGCTTGAGATATTACACTTAAGGATCAGCTTTTAATAATGAACAAGAAAAACAATACTTTAAAGAGAATCATTAAGGAACATGGCATGGACCCAACAATTTTGTTCAAAAGGAAAGCTAAAGTGGATCCTAGACTACTTTCAGCTAGAGATGCAGCTTAAGATGAATGTACGACCCTTGAAAATATCAATACAACATCTAAGGATCTTATCAAGTCAGGGATCTTTAAATAAATGAAAAGACAAGCATCAGTAAGTTAGGCGATGGAAGAGAATACAAACAATGAGACATTAATTTTTGGATTTGGCAAAAGTATTAAGTTGTTTAGCTGTGGGACAAGTTTTTATAATTTTTTTAAATATGAGACAACCATTGTTGGTAAAAGTATTTAGTATTTAGTTTTTTAAATATGGGACACATTTTTTAAATATGGAGCAGTAAGTTTTAGCTATTGTATTTTTGTTATATCTATAAGATATATTTACAATTATGTATTTTTATCTTGGATAATAATTATTACTTCTATTTACTATTGTGAGTGCTAGTTGAAATGGTTGGGATGTATATGTGTATGCTTAATTTTTCTAGTTAAGGTATATAGTGTGATCATCTTGGAAATTTATATGTCCACCTTGTTTTGAAGGTTACAACAACATTTAAGAATATTAGGATGCATATATTCTTTATTTACACCACAGATTTTGGTGGGCAAAACCTATATTACATGTGTGTGGTTAATATGATGAGTAGTGTGAGTAACATTTATATATAGGTTATTCTTTTATTAGTAAAAAATTATAAAATTAATTGATGCATATTTAGTTACTTTACTTATCCATTTCAAAATTGATTTTAAGCTATAAGAATTGAACAAGTGAGTTCAATATTATCATGAAAGTTCCACTACTGCACATAATTTTAAAATAAAAATTCCATCTTAATTTTTGCAAAACATAAAATAAATTCAATAAAAAAATAAAAACCTTAAAAAAACACAATATAATAATTATTATATTTACAATATGTCACTGATTATATCAATTAATAGAAAGAATGCTTTACCAATTTAATTCCTCATAGTTTATACTAATTAACCAATGAATTTCAAAAAATCACAATTATGAAAGATAATAAGATATAATTCACCTGAATGAGTTAAATTTATGAAATTTAATTATATTTAGAAATTTGGTAGCTGAAACAACCCTTTTGAATTTGTAAATTGTTCATCATAGCTACCATCCATGTGCCTTGCCCCCATCTTAGTTGTATTTTTAGTATCTTTTTTAGTTGTCTTAGTGAGTCCCCTTATTTTAGTGAGAGAAAACCAAATTTAAATGCTCTTTCATATGGAAATTCATCTAATGAATCTATTTTGAAATTTAGATTTAATAAAAGATAGTGCACTAAACACATTTTCATATTCTATAGACCCCAAAATCATTATTTGTACTCGCTGATATTTGTTTGCAAAATAGTGATGGGATACAAGTTTTTTCATAGCCTTATAAATTAATTTATATTTTTTAGTTCACTTAAGGAATGATATTTATCCATCATTAAATATTCAATATGCAATGGCTATTTTCTCAGCAGGTCCTTTTGCAAAATACCCCAAACTTTAACTCCACTGATTTTAGTAGACATACTGAAATGACTAACCAATATACCCATGTATTTGTGAAATTATTTGCTTGTTATTTATTCACTTTCCAAAATGTTCCAAAATGAATGATTCATCACTTCCCTAACTTCAAGTAATTCATCCCTTTTAAAATGATCCCAAATTTATGCTACTCAACATTGTGAAATATTTCTCAATTTCATCCTTGTATCATATATAACATTATCAAATAAAATCCATGTTAAAGGTAGTTATTAAAGTTATTCCACAACTAATTTAGGGTGTTTTTGAAAATATTTGAGTGGAATCTCATTTCCATCAACAAACAAACAAAGATGATCATGAATATTGAATCTCAAATAGCTATTAGGGTGCTTAATATTTGTTAAAATTTTCCAATTGGTGAATATTGATCCCTTAAAACTTTATTGCAAGATGTATAACATATCTAGAGACTAAAAAACCCTTTTACTCAACCGTTTTAAGTCAAAAATATAATAGTCATGTCTTTGACATGTTTTGTCAAACAATGCATTTCTCTTAACATTGGCAAAATACCACATAATGTTAATATATTTTCAAAATTTGTCAAACAGTACAATAAATCTTTGGCCTTGTCTACTTTCATCTTGCATTTAAACATGAACCCTATTAATGATGGGTATTATTCAAAAATTATATAGACAGGTTCATATATTGAAATCCATCATGTATCAATATTCAAAAGTTTTTTCCCATCAGTCACTCCAATTACAAACTTTTGGAATTCCAATTTTTTTTTTGGACTACTTGCCATATATGCATGCAGATCATGGCTAAGCTCCTCCAATTTTGTGACATTTCAAAATTTGCTCACAATTTTGTATGCCAAATTCATTCTATGTGCCATGCAATGAATTAAAATCATGTAGGGTAATATTTATTTGTAGATGAATGCATAGACTAGTTTTGTTTCCTTGAATTACTATCACACCATTTTCACCAACACACATTAATTTTGTACCAATATTATGATCATCCATGCCAATGATATCATTCAAACTAGAAATAACCAATTTGTAAATGTTTTTTGCATTATAATTTTCTATCATTTTATTTATAAAAATTAAGTCCCTAAAATGGTTTCAAATGTATAGAAATGCATACAAACCCATGTTATGTTATCATATTTTGTAACTTCATCAATTGATAGTGATATAAATTTTACTTTTTTAACTTTTTATTTCATGTCCTCCTTTTCAATCATTGCAAGGTATTTTGCCATTTCCCATGCACCATTTTCAAACCAATGTGATTGTGTAATGTTATTCAATCCATTATGTTGATATAAAAATTTATAATCTTAAAAGCCAAAGATTGGTCTACCTCTTTTTAGAATGTGATATATAGTGGAGAGCTATATCTTTTTGGCCTACAGATTTGCATGAACAACTTTTCCAAACTACATTAAAATTGTTCTTTTTTGTCTAAATGAGGTATCATTGATGTTTTTGGCGACTTTCATAATATAATACATAGCATTGATGCAAAAATTCCTATGATATTTTCCATCTTATTTTTATTTTATTTTGTCCATATTTTCCAATCGAAACATAAATTTTACCATAATGTTTCTCAGTTATGTCCAACTTCAATTGCATTTTTACATCCTTTCCTAGTTTCGAACTGCATAGTGTACATTTACATTCTACTAGTGTGTCACTACTATTTTTTAGGATTATAGGATTATTAAATGGATACTTAGATGCCTAATTGAATTGAAATGAACTTCCAATTTCCCATGTAGTTTTCTTCTTTTGCATAGACTTTTTTGTGTTGTTTTCAAGTGGAGTTTGTGTTTGCGAAGTAGAAATATCCACATGCTTCATTTTTCTTGGATTGTGTTGTTCAAATACCTTTTCTAATGAAATTTTTGCTTGATGAGAAAGAGACAACAATTGTAAAATTTCAATTCAACTAAATTGTAATTGTCCTCTGTTAAGGGTATTTCATACCCAAACACATCTTCTAGTCGAGGCATATCTTCCAAACTATTATCAATGGTTTCTTTTTTGCAAAATTGTCATATGATAGACATTATATTTATTATTTAAAATCTATAAGAAATTATAAATAATTAAAATACAATAAATCATTTTATATGAAATTATAAATAAAAAATATAAAAAATTAAATCCAGATGATCGCCAAAGTGTTTTCACCACCTAGAGGGCTCAAATGATTGTTTGGAAGTTTGAGATGACCATCTAGAAAATGTAGATGGCCACCCATAAAATATATAAGATCATATACATACTTTAGAAAGTCCTCTAGTTTCTCTAAATGGTCATCTGTATGATTCAGATAGTCATCTGGGTTATCCAGATGATTATTATGGTCATCTTAAAATTCCAAATGGTCATCTATATAATTTAGACAATAGTATGGGTTATCTAAATGATAATTTGCATGTTTCAAATGGTCCTCTAGGTTCTATATACTATCATCTTGACTCTTTATCTCGATGATTGACTAGAGTGTCATAATAATCAATAGGTGTGTCCATAGTCATAACAAGCTTCAACACAATCATAAATAATTAACTACGGTGAAATGAATTATTAAATATTTTGTACCTGTATTTGTTGTCTATTGAAATAAGAAGATACTTTAATTTGTTTTTTTGATTTTCCCACCCCTCATTATTTATAGTAGAAGCCATCAAAACACTATTTTTTTGATTTTCCCACCCCTCATTATTTATAGTAGAAGCCATCAAAACACAACTAGATAATAGACATGATCAACATGAGACAATAAATACTGGAAAATTTCTTGGGATAGAATGGCATATATTTTATTATACTAGAAAATTCCTATATATATGGTAATTTACTTTCAACATGGGGTATGCCGACCCTAAAAAATAACTTTTCTTGTAAAATAAAGGCAATTACACCATGTAGCTAACCCCATGATATCACCAAAATTAGATTCCTAAAACTAAAATATTCATGAATTAATGAAAACTTGCCACTGAAAATTTCCCTACTCTAATGGCTTCCAATAACATTGCATTTATAATAATTCTAGGGCTTCTTCCACCCCAAATAGTTACACCCCTTCCTCTACCTCTATGGGCCATTCTTCAACTCCAATATACTTCAAAAATCTCTAATACCACTTGGAATAATACATTGTAGTGGGTTGAATAAATCCAACAGTATCCCAAAGGTGTATATAATAGCTACACTACAAAAGCTTTGAACAATTAGGCAAAATAAAGGAACACAAAGTTTTATTAATCTTCAAACTTTAATGACAAGGCAAATGAGATTCAACCTTGACATAAAAGGTAGTCTTAGTTATAGTACAACCAAATAAAAAAAGGTCAACAAGTCACAATGGATTCCAAATAACTCTAGAAAATAAATCTAGTTACAACAACTTAGTTCCATAACACATACAAACACTTCTCACATCTGCCATAGATCTCCAACACCACAAATGATCTACTCAATACTTGGTCATTTGGGGCCAATTGAATCACTATACAACAAATAAAAGGTGCCTTTTTGCAAATGCACATAAAGACTAAATTGCCGAAAGATGTCCTCTAATGGTTAGATGGTCATAAAGTTATATAGGCCATTTTTCACCAACTCTCAACCACTTAATAATTTTGAGAATTTGTGTGGATACATTTGAAATTGTAGTCATTAAAACCATAGACCAAGAAAATACATGAAATAAAGCAATGGGCCAAAACAATGGATGATCCTTGATCCAACAAAGAAATCCAATCTTGGAGTTATTGAATCACACCAACCATCTCTAAATATGGGTCTTCAAACTCTCTCAAGTCTATGTAAACTTGAAAACATAATTAAACAAAGCAATAAAAAATAAATATTTTGGTTTGATGCTGATTTTCCCATGAACCTTAAGGTGATCTTGTAACATGGGGCCTTGAAAGAGTGGGCTTTGTGGGACCTATTGTTCCTCCTAACTATCCATCATGCTTATGTCATTCAGAAGATTAACTAGTTTGGAGACATGGATAGAAAGGCTCTAAGAAGGGGATTTTTTTGATCTTGTCAGCATACGCCCATTGGAGTTATTTTAATGTAGATAAGTGGAATTCAACATGGGTCTCAAACTTGCTCACCAAAGACTCTCTTACAAATTCAATATTGGTATAACAGACACAGTCATTCAACATGATTTGATATAATAGTGTTGCTTAAAATTGGTGCATGAGAAAAGCAAATTAAACATTCATGGAAAGGAAAGAGATAAAACATAACATTGCATGGATCAAAATATCTCTTTATGAAAGATAGTATAGAATGATATCTTTTTATAATACCCAATGATTTTATGAGCTTTCACATATTACGTGTCTTTTCACATTCCACACCCATTTAAATCTCATTTTGTCAACCTTAGATCATAACAATTACACAAATTTTTTTGGTAACAAGTCCATTGATACAATTGCAAATAATCAACTCTCAACACACTTGATTACTGAATTTGTTCAAATTTTCCTATTATGGTGACTTTGTTGCTTTTTATGTTTTATGGTCTGGACCTTCAACAAAAAAAATTATATTACATTACATTTTTTTTCTTACTTTCAACTTCAAGTGAATCAAGGACTTAGGAAGCAATAGTAAAAGGAATAAGATAGATTATGTTGACTAGATATCAATGCATTTTATTTTCCTTTAAATCAATTGAAGATTGGAGCATGAATTGTATTAGGAAGGATATTAATTTAAACAAACTACAACAGTAAGTTTCAAATCTTTCCAATGTATTTTCTATGGAATATTTCATTATGTATTTTCAAGCAATTTTAATTAAGGGTTTATAATTTCTTAGGTCACTCAAACATCTGGGCGCATGCTTATGGATATTTCATTCTGTATTTTTTTCGCGTTAGTTTGTAATTTCCAGGTCACTCAAACATTTGGGCACATGCTTATGGATAGTCAAAAGAGAAGCAAATTTTATTGACCTTGGAAATTCCAAAACGATGATAATGCATTATCTTTTGATAACTTGACACATCATGTACATATTAAATATTTTGAAGAAATAATAGTGCCTAGACATTTGATGTTGAGGCTCATTCAACAATATTTTTTTTCCTCAAGTCAAGGAGATTCAGGCATGACTATTTAAATACTAAAGGAGGCAATGGAGCTTGAAAGCCATTAAACAAGTGAATTATTGAAAACAAATAGGTCAAGTGTCATAAGGAAGTCTTCTTATATTTTTTGCTACTGTCATGAGAAATCTGTCTCTATTCAAGATTGTCAAATAGGAAAGGGGACTGTAGGCATGACATTTGATATTTATGGTATGTAAGTATTAGCCTTACCAACTCATCTTTAAACCAAAAAGCAGATTAAGGGTCACAAGTACAGTACACATTCATTTATTATTTCTTTTATTATGCACTTGTTCCATCAACTCTATGCAGATAAGTCTGTATAATGGAACAACTCTGTACAAGGAGTTCAGTGAATAGTCATTCTGCAAATGGTTCTACTTACAAGCACTTAAAAATAATATGTCAGGGTTTCGTAGTAATTGCTTAATCATGTTGTGCATCTCTCTTCTGCTTCTTATGTGCCACTACGGTGGAGGTATCATTGTAAAATATCCATTCATGACAATCAATCACTCTGTTAATTTAATAGCACCATTAAATGTTTATAATTACAAAACCTGCAGCTAGATAGTAGATTGTAATACACATAAAAACCAATCAACTCCTACTATGTCGTCTTGAAACGACATCACGAAACTGAGGATAAAATCATATCTATATATTTGATTGACATCCCTTCTGCTTAGTACTAAGGACACAAAGATATCTATTCAGTCCAATTTATTTACACTAAAACCCTTTTGATAATCATAAACGTATTCATTAATAAGCCATTTACGTTTTGCCTCACGTAGTCTTAGATTCCCTCAACTGGTGCATATACATCCAAGTTAGCATGTTGTAATCCTTTTAACCCTTAAAAGTTCTTAATATTTTTACATTTTATTGCACCACTCAAAGGTATTGTTTGGAATGGTGGTAATAAACTCAATAATTATAGTCAATGGGGTCTAGGTTGATTGGTAAAGTTTGGGTATTTATTAAGATGAGGTCTTAGGTTAAATTTTTATTGGCTTGTCCACTTATGTTGGGAGTAATTTGATCGGAGTTCCTGTATGTTATTAGAGTAGTCAAACCAACATCCCTAATACCAACGTCCTTGAGTGTTCGTTCGCTGTACGAAGGCAGTATGAAACCAACATTCTTGAGTGTTCATCAGTTGTACGAAGGCGGTATGAAACCTAAGCACCAGCTTTACAAAAATAATATGAAACTTGAACTCTTGATGAAAATAGTATGAAACTTGAGCTCTTGGTGGTCCGTACTCATCCTAATCCTTGATTTAACGAGACCGAAAGACTATTCTCATATTGTACAATATAATGATCCTCCTAAATTTAAAAAAAAAAACAAACTCAATAATTATTGATTTCAGATTACTACTATTCAATGAACAATTTACAATTTACAATTTACAATTTTAAGCACAATCAGAATGGTGGTCTTGGAGTTTTGAGGATGGGACGAGTTTCTACTATGACACAAATTTTGGTCCTTGCCAGATCCCTCTTTTATTTAAAAAAGAGCCAATGTTATGAGTTTAACATGTTGCACTAAATACTACCCACCAAAATATTGTGATTTTATGCTATGCATTCGTATTTCATGTCTTCGTCAATTTTGGATCCTTGGTTGCCATTGGTTCTGTTAGTACTCTATATGCAGTGGATACCGGACAAGTACCCGAGCTTGTTTTTAATCCTATAAATATCTCTTGCTGGGACGAGCTGATAAGATATTTCTTTCTTAGTTCAGGGATGAGAATGTCAATCTGAGATACAGTTGGATGGACATGAGGTGTGATCTAAGATAATCTCACACCGTGATGAATGCTCTTTGATGGGAGCACCGTAATTCTTTTAAGATTGATCGGTCGAGCGTGGCCCCTCCAACTATCTTCCAGGAATTTTCAAGTTCTCCATTACCAATGTGCCATGATACGTGCATTTGAAGCTTCTTATAACCCATATTTACATGTCCAGTAGAAAAGATTGGCGGTAGTTGACTTGAGTGTATCTATTTCGCAACCAGTTTTATATTTCAGTTCCATGACAGTGCACCAGGGAGTCCCCGTACTCAGTGCAGATGCCACGAAAAAATCGTAGCAAGGGTGAGGAAATATATTAGGATTTTCTTGAAGGGCAGATTGAAGGAACTGAACTCTGCCGAAAGGCTCTCATGGATAACCATTTATTGGTCCATAAAGGGAATCGGCTTTGAATTCTGTAGATCACAGTGAGAAGGCCTCCCTCCTCGAATTGAAGTGTACTGTCTATAATTTTCTTTTTCTTCGCAGCCCTCGCATTGGAAAAAGAAGATTTCAGACATGTTGATATTGAGTTGTTGCCCTGATGCCTGTTTGTAGATATTCAGACAATAGGAAAGTAACACGAAGTATGGTTTCATCCGAAAAATGAAATTTGAAGACCATTTCTGCATTATGGTTGTTAGCTTCAGCATAGCCAATGCTTCTACTAAGATTTCCAGTCACGAGGGTACTGAGGTGTGGGTTGATGGGGTCTCATGGTCTCCAAACTCGAACAGATAAAGGAGGGTTCAACCAATGGTTGAATTTGAGATCATTCTGAATGTTTTTCAGCCTTTTTACCGTTAAATACAGTTGAACTTTATTTGCTTTTTTTCCCCTTGCCCATAAATTGATACACAGGTCCTCCATAAAATCTCCTTCTTTCCACCAATGTGGGACCAAGTATTGGAAAAACCCTTGTTATTCCAAGCAAAGAAATAAATCAAAATTTCTTAGCTACCCTAAGAGAGATTGAGACACTTATGTCACATACCACGTCATTGGATAATCATAATAATGGGTTGGATGCATTGGTAATGGTAGATAATGCAGAAATTGGAGACACTTAGGTCCTATAGTAGACTTTGTAGCATTGGCACAATCAGTAACAACCATATTTTTATAGTAGATCAAGTTTTTGTATACATATAATATTTTTAAACTTTTATCAATTACTAACGTTTTTTATTTTGTAGGAATTTGATGAATCTCAATCTCTCTGAGTGCATGTCTTAAGAGGTGTATCAGGCAAATGGTGAGAAAACCATTGGTGCTTCATAGAATTGTTGTCCTTTTTGTCACTTGTTATCTACACACTTATCTCCTGAAAACCATTCCCCTAAGCTTGTTCTTCTCTCTTAAATACTCCTCCAGTCATTTCCCACATTCTGTCCCCCTTTTCTTAACCTAAAACCCCTTTTGATAGTTTTTATTATTAGGTCTACTGGGTCGACCTTGTACTCTTATTGGTAAAATTCATTTACAATCTAGGTTGGCTCTTGGCCAACCTAGCCTGTGACGTAGTGAATTTTTATTAATATTAGCACTAGGTTGATTGGGTCGACCCTATTAGCCCAAACTTTTGGAAGGGCTTAGAGTTAAATCCACCTATATATACAAGATCATTTCACCATTATTTAGAGAAGTGAAGAGCAAACTTAATGTTTCATATTTTTTTTTTTGGAGAAATGAATCTTGTTTTGTGGAGAAGTATTTTGGATTCATTGATAGGTTGTATAGCCTAGAGATGATTTATCCTTGTCATCCTTACATACCACAACAACTTCTTGAAAAATACTTTGGCCAAGGGAAAGATTGAGGTTTGGTGGGTTCATCTTCAAAGATAAGTATTCCTAACTTTGTTCATTTTTTATAAGAGTAGATAGATATGCATTTGTACTTTTTTTCAATGAATTAAGATTCCATATACATTGATATGAGTATATGTCTTCTATGTATATTTAGTTTTATTTTTATTACCCCACTTTGTGCCACAAGCTTTGGTGAGCACTACATTATATATTTTTGCTTTACTTGTTAATATTATAGTGAATTTGAAAACATAGGGCTTAGTTAGGGTTATTACATGATTGTTCTTGATTTGAGGCTTTAGATCCGTCCCTAGTATCATTATTGTGATAAGAGATCCCCTAATTAAGTCTAGCAGATCCATATATTGGCCATGTTCTTGATTATCTAATGTATCCTTAATTAGAAGTGTAAGTATGATCTATCTTCTCTGAATTAGGATTGATGTATAGACATGATGTATTTATGATTGCATACATTCTGGTGAACTTGACATGAATCTAACCCTTGCCCATTTTATTTTAGATTTTTTATTTTCTATCATTTTATTTATTATTTTTTATATTTGTGATACTAGATCGATAGGGATGGTATAGTTTCTAACTTATGTGTGTAAGTTTAACACATAGTCACATAAAAAATGACTCTATTCTATTTGTGTAGGTCTTTATCAGATATAGGTTACTAGGTCAAATAGGTCAACATAGTCATCTTACAAACTTTCAAAAAACATACTAGGTCGACCAGGTTGGTATAGTATTCCATACAGCTTCCAGAAAACATACTAGGGTGACCAAGCTAGTATAGTCATCTTCATAGGGTTTAGCAAATAAGGAACTACAAAATTAGGTCAACCCAATTGACACAGTTGGCAAAATTTACAAATAATATTCAAGGTACTTTAAAAACAATCTCACATTCTTCTGCATCTTCAAACCCACCAAGGTTCTTTTCTCTCTTTTTATTTCATTTCAATTATTCATTACTGTTATGTTTTACACAGTTTACAATTTTTAAAACTACCCTCATACAATAAACTAGGTCAACCTGTTTGACCTAGTTCTATATTATGTCTTCTATCTTAAAGACTAGGCCGACCCTGTCAACATAATTCTTAAAGACCCTTTCTTCAACAGTACAGTAGTGCCACTATCGACTATGTTCTATAATGTTTGCATACATTATCGTCAGAACTAACACTATACTCTATTTAAATTAAAATTAATAGCAATATAATAGTAATTACTTCACACTTTCACTTTTAGTTTTTTGCATGCTTAGAATAGATCACATATTCTAATTAGATGGTTTTTAATATACAGTTTAGTTAGACTATTTTTTTCTTTTTTGCACACACTTTTAAATCACATAATTTTAAAATATATTTAAACATTTGTCTACTCAAAGCCTACCTACTTGAATTTCATCACCAAGGGGGAACCCAATTTGATTTTTTGGCTAAGTATAAATACATGATTAATGGTGTATATTGACAAAGCACCTGACATATTTATCACTATGGAATTGTGAAGTGAGGGGGCAAGCCCCAATATCAACTCAGTATCATTGCCAACATAGATCCCTTTCAACCTAAACATCTCGAAACCATCCATAAATTACTTTCTAGTTATTTACTTTCAACCAGCTTATTTATCATATTTAAAATAACACTTTAAAATAATCTAAGAACATTTAGGATGATCTCTTAATTAGCATTTGGTTTTTAAGTTGACTAGTTTCTCTTTGCTCATTGTATGTTGTATTGAAAAAACTTGCATTGACCAATATTGGTACAAGGTTTTATAATGTGTGTCTCAATTGGATCATTCTCATTGACCTAATTCATTGTTTGTTTCCCTTTATTTCCTTCTTTCAAAGTATATTTTAATTTTTTAAATTTTTTATTACATTGTCATTTTGTTTGACATAATTTATTATAGACTATTTTTTAATCTTGTCTATAGTACTAAGTTGACCTGGTCGACCTAGTACTCTTTTTTGCCTCTCAGGATACAATACTAAGTTGACCTTATTTACTTTGTATCTTTATCAGGCCACTTTTTATCCCATGTTATAGTACTAGGTTGACCCTACCAACTTTATATCTTTATTTTCTCAATTTTTGGACCATATTTCTAGTACTACGTCAATCCAATTGACTCTATACTCTTATATATTCCTTCTTATTTCCTTGATTTTTATACCATCTTTGCCTTTCCTACTCCTTCTTTCATCATGAACTTCTTGTTTGAATACAACACTGATTTGAATTCAACAGGTATTATGAGTCTTACCAACCCTAATAGGTTCTCCCCTCAACAACTTGTGGATCCTATCCTGGGTGAAATCAATGTTCATATATCCACTTTCACACCAAACTATGGGACCCCTCCTCATTCTTCTTCGCTTCACAATCTTATTTTCTCACTTGAAGATCAACATGAATTAGAGTATACACCCAAAATGTTCTTTTTCATTTTTGAGTTTCTTCAACATCAAGGAAAGGATCCTTCTACTAATTACCAACTTATGATAAGTGGACAAGTTGAAGAGCCTCATTCATCATCTCCCATGTTCTCACATGGATTTGGGGATACTAGCTTCTTTATTTTTTAGCCTCTTCCCTCTATTTTGACCCCTTCGTATACAATGACTTCTTCTTCTTTGACCTAGTATCTCTACTAACATGGTAGGTTCTAAATCTAGTGGGTCTCTTTCAATACCCACTCTTCTCAATTCTCCCACTAGTGCATCATTTTCTACCCATGGTACTCATGCTTCTAGTGCTACTTCTTCTCATCTCTTTACTAGTCTATCTTTTGCCACATAAATAAATTATGCCACTAGTGCCTCACTTACCAATAGTTCTTCTCAAGCTCTTACTAACACCCATAGTGGTATCCAAGACACTACTTCCAATTTTAATGCCTCAAACAATGATAATAATGCAATTCAAACTCATGAACTCCTATTATAAACTCTTAATCAAATGAAAACTTTTCAAGCTAATAATGCAAATCAAATGATGCAAATGTAAAATCACCTTATCCATCTTCAAACCCACCTTCAATAGATGCCATAGGGCATGCATAATCAAAATATTCTCCCACCTCCACTTCATAATTCCCATGGTAATCTTATCCCTCAACCTCCTCTTGTCAACAAAACAATCAAGCATCTTCAAAATGAGCCTATTACATCTCAAATTACTAATATCGATATAGGAGTTATCACCCCTACTATTTTTTATAATGGGTCAAGGAATCCTACCCTCCATTTGAAAACATTTAAAAATATATATAAGATTGGGTAAAATTAAATACATTCTCTACTACCAAACTATTAGCCAAAACTATCATAGATGATACTTTATATTGATACAACCAACTTAAAACTCATTCTATTATGAGTTTGGAAGATTTAGTAAATACTCTAGTTCAAAAGTTCCAAACTAGTGATCTTCTTGAGAATATGTTGGCCTATTTTATAAATTGTAAGCAACTTGAAACCAAAATTGCCCAAGCTTTTGTTAAATGATGGATGACTTTATCTAATAAATACAAACATAATATGGTAGATGACAACCTGTTTTATATTTTTATCAATGCTCTTTTTCCTAAGTTACAATATCATGTCCAAACTCTCTCTCCATGTACTTTAGAGGAGGCTATTGACAAAGCAAAATGTCAAGATTTCCTTATGTATCAATTCAAGCCATCCCAACCTTCTACAGTTTATTACATGTTACTTAATAATAAGAATCATCATGCTACCAATGATGGTGTCATGGACTCTTATAATACCATTCACACTATTCAAATTATTGTTCCTAACCAAACTTTAGAATAAGCTTCCCCTCCTAGTCAAATAACCAATCCTCATTTCTCTTCAACTAATAACATCAATGTTCACTAACCTCTATCCTTAGTATAATTACTAAAATCTCTACCAAGGCCTTTCCCATGAAAAATTTATCTTACTTGTCCTATGATATCTTGGTATGATCCTAATAATTTTTTTTAGTTTCATGCTAGTTGGGGTCATTCTCATGAGACATGTAGGCAAATTCATACTTTGGATATGTATTTATTTCTTGATCCCAATTTTGATCATGATTCTATCATTTATTAATGTAAATAAGCCTATGACATTACTTTCAAAGCTCATGAAACACAAACTAAATCTCAAGCTTTGAATCATGATAATGCTCATTTGGCCATCTATAAAGATCCTCTTCCAAATCACCAAAATACCCATGACAATCCCACCCCTTCTACTAATAATGTTGATAGTATCCTTAACCCAAATCTTGAAGAGAATGTGGTTAATATGACTAACATGTGAAGGATGGTTGCTTTCATTGATCCTCAAACCATATACACATCTCCATTATCTCCCACATTTCATGTTATCCAAGATTCTTATCCAAATCAATTAAATGAGTTGTGGCAAGATGACCTTATAAATTTTGATGAACCAGTTCCAACTCTTCCCTTGGATAACACTTCCCATTCTATTTCTACCATCCCTCCATCTTCTTTACCTATCACCAATGACACTCAAGATTCTATTAACACCTCTTGTAATCTATCTCAAACCCAACCTGTATCAACTGCTCCATCTTCTCAACATAATCTACAAACTTTTCCTCCTACCAAACTTTCTACCTCTTATCAACATAAATTCACATGTACTTCAACTCCTCCTTTGGAGGAGCTCCTTCCACACTATGCACCTCTTTCCAATAATATTCTTATGGGTTATGATGAGTAGGATCCTATTAAAAAACTCACTAATCTCCCAACCTAAATCTCATTTATATAACTAATGAGGACCTCTCCACATCATCATAATCATCTTATGTAGCTCTTATTTGAAATGAACATCTCTCATCCTCCTCTAACAGGATGCAAAGCAACCTTATCTGGATTAGAAGATAGCATTCTCCAACAATGTGAAGAGATGTCTATAAATTTTGATGAAACAATGGACACTTATCTTTCCCTCAAATTCCCCATTTCTTCCATGATCCCTGATGAGATTTTGTTTCATGTGGATGATCCTCCACTTTTCATTAGTGTTCAAATTGGTGATATCCAAGTCAAGCATACCTTAATTGATGAGGGTTTTGGCACTTGTGTTACCTCTCTCAATTTTATAAAAACCCTAAGATATTCCAAATGCAATTTTAAATCCATATGTATCACATGTCAAGGCTATGATTGAAGGGAAATTCCTCCTTTAGGTTGTGTGTGGCTTCCCTTATTGTCCCACCTATCACTGTTCATGTGAAGGTGATGATATTTAACTTTCCTCTATCTTAAAACATTTTTCTTGGTAGGACATGGACTCATCATATGAGAGCAATTGCCTTTTCTACTTGCTAATGCATCAAATTTACTCATAATGGAGCCATCTATAGCATTCAGGGTGACACCAATCTTTAGAATTTCAAACAATTCCAAGATCAGGGTGTATTCAAGATTCCTACCCTTGAACCCTTGCCAAGCATCCCCTTTTAGGAATTTCAAAAATTTAACTTTGTAATGAATTCCACTTGAGGTTATAATGATCATCCTGTACTCATTGGAATATTTCCTCTAACCTCCTAGATTTTGACGATGATGAGCCTGATGAGATCAATCTCAAGATTAAAACTTCCAATCTCTCACCTCATCTCATCTCTTAGCTTCCCACTTATTTGTAACCTCATTCTTTTCAAACACCTTGTGATGATATCCCCATTGTCTTAACCAAGACTCAACATTCCATTCATCACATCACATTGGATGACAAGGTCATCTATACCTACACCATTGATCTTCATACGCCTAATTATAATGATGGTTATACCTTAGATGATCCATTCTTATAAGGTCTCGTTTAGGTCTGAGATGCTGAGATTATTCACTATTATTCCTCTTTGCTTCAATATTTTTATATATCTTCCCATGTTCCATTGCATATCATTCTTAATTTTAGTATTTTTCCTCTTTATCATAAGGTAGAGATGGTGCAGACACCTCCAATTTCTCAGGAACCTTGTAGGAATAATCTTATAGATCGTGATATGATTGGTCCCTATCACTTTGATAAGTATCATGACCCCTATAGCCTATTTATTACTAAGATACGTGTGAATCTCCTTCAACCTTCTATGGATCTCACCCCTCCTTTAATAGATCCCAATTCAGATCTGATTCCCACACCTACTTTATCTGAGTGTATTCCTAATTTTAATCCTATTACTCTTATAGTCGAGTCTTGTCCAAACTCTCCATGAACCCCACCTTCTCCTGGTGATGGTTTTCTCCCTTTAGCATAATAAGATCTTTCATCTACCAAATGGGTTGATCAGCCTTATCATGACATTTATAAAGTTTTTGACTAGTAGACTAGAGATTATTCCCTATACCAAGCTCCTTTCACTCTTGTTACACATCCTCCTATGAGTATACCTACCAATATTACTCATAGGTGTATCTATTGCTTCCATGACATAGATAACCATTCATTCATGCATTATCATAAGCTATAGTAATATATCGACACTTTGCATCTTACTACTTCCCATTCCTTAGACAAGGCTATACCTCCCCCAAAAATATTACCTAAGTATATTCCTAAGTATAGATAGGTATATTATCTCTGGCACTAATGTGGCAAACATCACACTAATAATTGTCACATCTTTCAATAGCATATCAAAGATCACCTCTTAATGATTCATATATCTTCTACCATTCCTCCCATAGGTCCTTCTCATAAGAAGGCTCCCCTTTCTTCCCCCATGGTTCCACCTCCTATGGTTCCATCTCCTCTTGTGGTCCCTTCTTCACCTCCTATTCCTTCACCTACAAATCCCTCACCTGTGGACCTTCCCTCACTCATGGATCCTTCTCCACCCATGATCCTCTCACCTATGGCACCTTCCCCATTGGTGACCCCTTAATCTCTAGTAGAAACCACTCCCATGTATTCTCCTAAGCATACCCTGCATGTTATCCCTCATCAATATGATCCTTCAAGCATTCCTACCTTTTTTGTTGAAGATATTTGACATGAAGTATTTTCCTAGCTTTCACTAAAGATCGATGAGACATTAGCTTTAGTTCACATTCAAATTAATAGAGACTTATCAAATGTTATGAATAATGTGTGTATATAAATATATTAGTACTTATGAGCACATGTATGGTGTTATTATATTTTCATTTGGATTGGATGTGTGCTACAACTTTATCTATTTGTTATATCATTTGATATTGTGTCAAATTCTTATTTATCTTACATGGTGACTTTGGTTTCACAATTTATATTGATTATGATATCATTATGTTATCTAATGGATTTATTCTTTATCATTTCATTTTTTTCATAAATTTATTTCTTATGAATCCCTTATTTTATTTTTCATGATTGTTTACTCTCTTATCTCTATAAACTCAAATAATAATTATTGTGACTTGGTTATACAAACCTTGCTCCCTTTAGTAATTGCTCATTTACCAAGTGATTATTTAGAAAACAATTCATCTCATTATAATCTCCTTTTACCATTCTACTTTGGATCTCCTTTTCTTCCCTTTTCTTCCCTTTTGCGAATTAAGCATATACATGGTTGAGACTTGAGGTAACATGTTGGTTCAGAGTTCAACCTAAGTGTCCTAGCTAGTCTTATCTTTGGTTACTTAGCTTCCTTCAGCCTAAGCCCAAAAGCTCATTTGTCTGCACACTCTATTTCTCATGTTGGTCATTCCAAATCTGTATGGAGGAGGAATCTTAAAATCCATAAAAACATTCAAAAGCCAAATCATTTAACAAAAGACAATAATCTGAAAGGCAACATTCAAAATTATCAAAAGTTAAATAATGCTAAAAGATGTGATTTTAAGAACATCCCCTTCTTCTAATCGAATCTCAAATTGCATGGTTGGCTTCATAATAGAGCCACAGTTTATTGGGGTGTGGTAGGATAGTAGATTAAAAAAGGAGAACAAAAAACATTTTAGTGCTACCTACTTTTTCATGCAAGTACCTAATATTCGTAGTAAATTAATGGCTCTATAAGGGGTCTTGAGGAATGGGGAACACATTGTGGGAAGGTAGGTCCATTTTAATTTTCTTGCACAAAACTATCTACATGAGTTGATCTTAGTAGCACACTTATTTTTCTACACAAATTTATGTCTATAGCGAACAAGTATCCTCTATATATTGATGGTTACTAGCCACTTAGTGTCTTCTCATGTTGTTAGTATACCTCATGTCTCATAAGGTCCTCTCATAAGATGCCTAAGTTATGCTTTTTACATTCATTTTTTCACTACCTACAATACTCGTATTTCCCCTTGAGAAATATTGTTTTGTTCACTGATCATTGCCCTAGGGATTCAATTTGTGAATTACATTATAATACCATGAATAAGACCTAACCTTCCTCACAAATTACCAAACTTTTAAATTACCATTATAAATATTCCCTTTTACTAGATTTTCACATTATTTTCATCTCATTGGTGTTCCCATTGTGAGTTGTAGTGTAAGACCATGGATAGAACTTGGCCTTCCTCACAAAAGTATCCAATATCTAAGTCAAAATAAAATTACATGTGTCAAATATGAGATAAGATGTGATTAATTATGAGTTACACATCATGGACATGCTCTCATCTTGATTTAGTATGTTTTATGCTTACTTCATTAATCTTTTCACTTTTTATTTTCCAATTGCATGTAAGAATTCAATAATTTTTCTTAAGTTTTTCATACTTCCCAACTTGAATTAGTATGATTAATTTAAGACTAATTTTTTCCAATTTTGTTTATCTTTTATACTTTCCAATGTGATTTTGTATGACTGATTAACTTAATTGATTTGTTTTTATACCATTACTATTTTACACACTTTTCATTTTATTACGTTATTTTCATACTTCTCAATGTGATTTAGTGTGATTTTACTTGTTTTACTTTGGTGCCATATCTTTTTCATGGTTTAAAAAATAGCTTTTTGACCTCTTGTTTACCATTCTTTGGTTTCTTATACTTAGTCATTTCTTGCGATTACACATTTCCCAACATGAAATAGTGTGTAGTACATTTATTTTTGATTGATTATATTTTACCAAGTCCTTTTCACCTATTTATTTTTATCCATGCATGTATCCTACATAATGCTATAAAAAAACCACAACACATATATTTCCTATAGCATATATAAAAAAGCTAAATATATGTGCTAGAAAGAAATATATCCATGTATCCAAAAATATATCCATAATAAAAACACATAAGATCAACACATAACTATTAAAATAGAAGATATGTATATATACATCATGTGTTTTTGATACAAGGTACAAAAATATATCTCTCTAACTCAAACACTTGGCTCTATCTTATCTACCTCGTGGCCTAGTCATGCTGCCCATAGATGCCTTAGATAGTCCCCTCTGAATAATATACTATAAATAGAATGTTTGATATCTCAAGCCTATCACCTATCCTTCTAAGTTGGCCACTTGGCCTTATACTTATCCTAGCTGCATCATGATAACCAAATGTGCAACTCTTTCTTGAACCAAGATTTGCCAGGCTTGTACCTCTTTGGCTCCCACCCATACTAGTGGATATAGCCTATCTTTGCATGCCTGTAATCACCTCATGACCTCTCTTGCTAGTCTAAACTAGCTTACTTGAGGTGGGGTAGATGGTACCACAAAATTAACCAATGTGGTAAGGTTGTATGGTGTTAATTCCTCATCTAGGATATCATGGAGTGCACCCCTCACTAAGGATCCCCATGTGGTCTTATCCTTCTCCATAATATCTATAAAATTTAAACTAGTTAGATGTTAGATCATAGATACATATCAAAAGCTATCTATCTACAATCTATCTATCAAATATTACACAACTAGTATTCTATTTTCATAAACTTAATGTAAATTTCAATAATTTATCATTTGTCTAGATGTCCCCTAGCATCATCTACCCATCTACTCAATCATTGAGCATGATATTTCCATCAGATCATCGCTATAGTACCTCATCCATGGGATACATCCCAACCAATGCAAACCTTGGGGTCACCACCCATGCCTTTCTCAAACCTCCCACAATAATGACTCTATAGACCAACTCTATCCTAAGTCAACTGATGGGTTATCTTGGATGACCACCTTCTGTGATCTCTCTCATTATTGGCATCTCCATCGATGGTGTAATATAGGTGGTCATCATTCCTCCTACTATAGTGCTAGTTGTGGTACTTGTAGCACTCATACATCCACATCCATCTCCTCTCTAGCTACTGGTCAATGTGCTTGACCTGTCTATGGTCTCTCATGCTGTGATCTAATATATGGTCTCATAACTATTGGTCCCTCTCCTCCTCTCCCCCTCATCTCTCTCACATGTCTAGCCCAAAATGTGGGCACCACTATAGGAGCCATCAAGTGAGGGAGTCCAAACTATCCTAGAAAGCATGTCACTAGATGCAACTCTATCCACCATGGGTAGTGACACATGATTTGTGCTCTTACGAACTATAAGGCCACCATCCTCTAACTCAGCCAAAATGTCATGATGTATTCATACAATTACTATATGATATTTTCTCATGTGACTATCTATAGTATTGAAATGTGGGGTACAACCTACATCACCTAATCATGTCTCCATCTCTACACCTAAGGAAACTGATCATCAACCACATGAGACAACCTATTTGGTTGGTACATTGGAAATGTCTCATATATATAGGGACTCAAGAATATCACTGACCCCATGATATTCTTCCCTCTGAACAACATTTCATACATATCATGCATGAGTTAAACCTAGATAATAGAAATTGGGTTGTAGAGTGCTCCCTAATCCAATATAGACTTCTACAAGGCTATCACATATAGCAGTACCTTGCCATCTAACTTGTGACAAAACATTCATGTTATCACAAGTTTTATCACTTCCTTCTATATATCCAAAATATGAGCTATATAGACATAAAAAAGGCTCACCCTTAGCTCTAGATATATCTTATCTGAGCATGTCTCCTATCAGGTTAATTCTCATCTCTCCTCCTACCCATATGGTATCCCCATGATCATCAATGTCCCTCCTATCAAAAGTCCAAGTATAGAATGGACATCCTCTAACATGATACCCACCTCGATGTATCCTTATCCACCACCCACCTTAAGGTATTAGTTAAGAACTCCTAGAATCCTATGAACATTACTACTAGATTTGCACTCAATGACACATGACACATCTCCATGATACCTCCTAAGCCTAGTGAGACTAACCAATTTGGTCCTCTGTTGTCAACCACTCTAATAAATTTGGTATCCATGATGCATCCACCAATCACTAGAATCTTTGGTTCACCTACAACCATCAAACAAAAAAATATGTATTATACCTCCATGTCACTTATAATCAAATACATTTTTTTAATTTTTTATAAAAACAAACCTCAATTTTCCTTAATCTATCCATTTTTGATCAATTTGACCTATTCTTATCCAACTTGGTGATTTTAGTACTTAATCAAACTGGGTCTTTAGCATACTATTTTAGCCAATTTCCCACATTTCAGTACTATACTAGCCACTTAGTCACATACTAAGTTGACCAAATAGTACTAGGTCAACCCTATGGGCTTAAAAAACTAAGTCAACCATTTCATTTCCCCCTTAGTACCAAGTCGATAGAGTGGATTAATCATCTAAATTAGCATAGGGGTACTAAGTCATCACTTTACCTAAATTAACTAAGTTAATCCATACCTACTAAGTTGGTAGTGTCAAAACAACATTCTTAGCTTACTAGGTTGACTGTGTTGACTTAGTTGGTTCACACTATTGACTCTTTGACCTACCTATAATACATACCTTCAACATTTATTACTCTAATTCTTTTCAACCCATTTCACCATTTAGCCTCTAGTACCTTTAGCATCTATCTAAGGTTCATTTCAGTTTCTATAATTGGTTTAAATTAAAATTTTCCATAACACACTTAAATTTCCATAAAACACTCAAAACAAGTTTGAAATTCTCAATTGCCTACCTGTGCTATACTTGTTATAGCCACTAGGCATCCTCCTCATCTCAGTTGTCATCTCCTCATGATCTTGGTTTTTAAGGCTTTTGTTTGGTCTCTTAGAGCTCTATTTTGCTCTCCAAATAAGTCAAACAATATCAACTAAATTTCTTTTCACCCTATTTAAACTTACTATTCACAATTTTTTACCTTTCAAATATTTATCATCAGATTCCTTATCTTGATCATAACCTTGTTTTTACTCACTCATTTTTTGAACTGTAAAAATTTCTAGAATAATGATGTCGTAGAGAATGTTTTCCACTACTATATTCCTATGTTCCATTTTTTTTGATTTTTTGCTCTAATTTCTAGAGGTTCACCTAATGTTCCTCACATTAGGTGCCTTCACACCCCTTGCAATATCCTTCTTTATCTACATCACTAAGGCAAGTAAAGGTATGTGTTTCTCAATTTTATCCTTTCATTTATCTTATTTGCTCCTTACTGTATTTACTTAGCATTATCATTATGTGTCATCATGTTCTATTCTCGAAGCACCATCCTGTGTTGAACTTACATGACACATATGAGCTTCAAATTTTTTGAATATATGCTATTATCCATAGAAATATTTACTGGTATTGAAAGATAATATCTAATGTCAATCCATAATATGGAGGGCAAGACAAGGCTTCAAGTTTTTCAAACTAAAAACCTGTTTTAAATTGAGTATTTGTAAGAGGTGGTTCAAGAGAGCATGAGATCAATAAGATAGTATAAAATAAATTTTATTAAATAAAGAATATTTCTCATATCTCTAAGAGCTCATAATATAAATTCTTGTGAAAGGAAGCAAGAGAAAATGAGGTTGATAAAGAAATAAAATTATATATATTTAAATGACTTTAATAAACTATTTTATTATTTAAGAAATATAAATATAAATTTTAATTATTACTTTTAAAATTATTTTAAAATTTATTATTTTAATTATATTTAAAAAACATGAATTTTAATTTCTTTTTTAAATATTTGTAAATTTATTATTTTAATAGTAAATAAATTATTATGAGACAAGATTGTCCTAAGAAAAAATTAAAATAGGAATAAATGAAATGATTTATATGTTATTTTTAAATTATTATTTATAATTAAAAAAAATCATATTGTCAATTAAGAAATGTTACATTTGAGACAAATATATAATATCATGTGATGAAGTGGTCACTTGTGAACAACTTAAATCCATCAACAATCATATTTAGTTAAGGAATTTTACGTTCAAGACAAATATATAATATCACAAGGTGAAGTGGTGACTTGGGAACAACTTGAATCCATAAAAATATTAAACTTATCAAAATGGCAATGATGCTAGAGTATAAATCCATAAAGGAACTTAAAAAAATAGTAATTCAAAATAATCATATGTATGTTTTTCCCTCGCATCAACCTAGGTTTTCAATAGATTTCAATAATATGTTTTTAATGATTTTTAGTACGATCCTTATAATTTCAACATGACTAAAGAACATCTACTAATGTTTGCATATGAACATTCACTTGAAAATTTTAATATTATGACATTTAGATTGATTTTAAATTAATTTTAAGATCAAGAATGAGGATTTAACATCAATTTTTATAAACAATTTTTGTATAATATCATTTTTTTAATTCTATAAGGAAGGATTTATATAATATAATTGGTAATGTTGGTTTTTACAAGGATTCATTCTAGCTCTAAATCTAATGTGTACCAAAGAAAAGAAACCCACGAGCAAGATTATCTCTCCAATTACCACCATTGGGGTGTGTAGTGTCTAATGCTCATTTTTTACAGTGTATTTATTTTCTTCTTCTTTTTGAAAATAAAAATGTGAAATAAATAAATATAAATGGGCCATTTCCAACTTATCATCACTATTCTAATAGGCCCAAATCTAGTATGTCCATAACCAGCTTGGCATGATGGCCAATAATGCCCTATAAAAGGCAAGAACCTTTGGTGAGCTGGAGAAGTAAAAAATGTAGAAAAACTATGTGCCTTGTGTTTCTACCTATCTTGATCCCTTTGCTTGTGGTCCCTCCCTAGAGAATATTTCCTTGGAGATTCATGTGTCACTCTGATAACAATACATAAAACATTTTCTCATTAGCAAATTAGTATGTGGATATGATCCACTTCTAAGAAAAAATCTTTTAGTTGTATCTTAAAAGTTACATTAGTTAATGTAGGAATTATGTTAGCACTAAAACAATATATTTTTAAATTATCTTTATTAAAAACAATAAACTTTAATATTATAAAGCTAAAAGAGAATCTCATTGCAAAAAGAATTCTAATTTTTTTTAAATGTACAGGTAGTATAGTAGAATCCCAAATAAGGACCATGTGTCAAGAAAAAATGTTATAGTCTAAAGGGATGAATTAAGGAGTTTGTATCCTTCTAAATTTATTGAGCATTCACACAACAAGACAATACATGCATAGAATTTTGGAGAGGTAATTCCAATGCACACCATTTTATTTCCAACATGTAAACCTTAATAGAGATCACAATACATAAAGGATTTTTTAGGCTCAACAATGTAAACTATGTGTTTTAAATCTTTTGCCTCTATAATAAGTGTTAATACTCCACCTTTTTGTGAGCATTTATAAATAACATGATTGGGGGATACTAACTTATAACCATACTAGCAATTTTAAAATATAAGATTAAAAACACTTGTATTCTAGTCCTTCCACCATTAAATGGAGGATTTATGCAAGGCATACTTAGGAACTACTATATGAATCTTAATAATGGATATACAATATTTGTTTTTGAGATTAAATTTGGTTTCCATAGAAGACCAAGGTGCCAACATATAGTCACTTTATCAAAGATATCAATAATGGTAGGAATACTTTTTAAAAATATATAAATATAATTTGGTATGCCCTTAACCTATAGTGCATCTAGGGATATGTGTGGCTGAATTATGACTTGCATACCTTCATATTATCTTATTTCATTTATCGATGTTCTTATTATGGATATATAGGTGGTAGTGGTTAGTATTTTATCTTCATATTGTGAATTCTATTCTTATTACATTATTAGTGAGGCTTCCCCCTTGAAGTGGTTGAATCATAATATTCAATTATTCTACTCTTTCATAAATTATTGTTGTGGATCTAATTATATTATTATTAATTATGTGATATATTATTCTATTTTTGTGAATCATATAAGTAATTTAATTACAAGTGGTATCAAAGCTTCAATTTGAGCAAGTTCTATAGTGCAGTTTTTTTGATATAGTGTCCTGAACACTAGAAGCTAAAAAACATAACTTGTGTTTTGGGAAGAATTGAATTTTTTCATCATAATAGTTTTTTTTAGTATTTTATCATTATATTTATTTTCTTTACTTATTATTAGTATATAGAATATGAAAACATAGGGCCTAGTTAGGGTTATTACATGATTGTTCTTGACTGGAGGCTTTGGAACCCTCCCCAGTATCATTATTATGATAAGATATCCCTTAATTGGGTCTAATAGATACACATATTGGTCATGTTACTGATTATATAATGTATCCTTAATTATAAGTGTAATTATGATCTATATTCTCTGAGTTAGGATTGATTTATAGACATGATGCATTTTTGATTGCATACAATCTCCATAACATAATATTTAATTTTCAAATTTGAGCACAAGATGATAAACTTCCTCCATAATCAATCTAGGCCATGATCTTATCTTATTGAATGTCAAATCTCAACCTAATTAAATATCTTGGTCCCCTTAAACATGGACAAATTTGAAAATGGTTTTATAAAATTCCTTAGTGTAGTCCTTAACACTTATCTTATTTCTCCTTAGGATATATAACATATAACAAATTAATCTATTAAATATGTAGTAGGAAAGTACATTTCATATTTGTGTTCATTACATACCATGTGGTTTTCTTCCACTTTCATCTTATTTTAATTTCCCTTATAAACCTACTTTAACCAATGTGTCACATGATCCATGACACATTGGTTATCTTGGTCTGTGCAACCTTCACCCATTCTAGATTGCTTATATCATTGAACTCAAAACACTCATCGATTTTTATTAGCTAAGCTATGATCACTTTGGGATTCATGGTACTTAATAAACATGTAACACCCTCAAAAGTTTATTTTATGATCACTGGGATAGATCTTGAGAGTCTACCTTCATCTTCATCCATGTGTATTGTGACGCTCTCTTAACACATAACTCAAAGGACATATAAGTTTTTTAAATACTATTAAAAAAATACACATGTGATCATTTAATTGAAAACATCATAATAAGTTTCCTTCATTGTAACATTTATAGTAAACCCAAATTTCATTCTTTTAATTCAAGAAAGTGACACAAATTATAGAAATAAATATAATACACATTTATGTATCATAGCTTCAAGAATACAACTAAATACATTGAATATTTTTAACTTTAATACATCACAAATTCAATCTTTCACAAGTAAATAATACTAATAATATGAAAATACATATTTATTTCTATTTATGATGAATAAAAAAATGTATATACAAATATGTTTAGGATAACTTATAAAAATTAAAAAATTTAACATTTAGGAGAAAATAAAGTCCCAACAATTCCATAACAATCTTCTTTAGTTTATCAATAAGGCACTCATGAATATAGTGTTATATTTATTTTAGTAATAGTAATACATTGGTATTTTAACCCTTGACACTTCAATTAAAAATAATTTTTTTAGATATTGGTATTCAGATCATGGCAGAAATAGAAACTAACATGGATGTAGCTACAAAAATTATTGAGAGATATTTTTCATCTATGTCCACCCAAATGAAAAAACCTAGTCAAGAGGAACTATTTGTGAGAAGAGATGATAATATTCAATCCTTCCCAGTCAAATGTTACAACTAATATAGTCAACTATTGAAAAAAATGAAAAATGAGGGAAAATTTGGAGGCAAAGGAGATATTACAAGACTTGAATAAAAATAAATTGTTGAGTTGAAAGTAAAGGTAAAATAATTAAGACAACTAACTCTCTAAATAATAGTGTAGACCACCTACAAGGTTTATGATCTCTACTTTAATGAGTAGTCATTGAAATTAAAACTCATGCATATCTATTACAATTTATCTATAAACATAAGTGATCCTAAAAACATACTAAATGTCTAGGAAAAGAGTACCCCTAAAATCCAAAACCAACTGTGTGAATTTTATCTTCATGGTTATGTTTTTATTTATTTATTTATGATTTAGAAAGGAATCCAATTCTATATGTGGAGGTGTGCTACTTATATTTATTTCTTCATATCTAGTCAATGAATGCAAGGAAGGTAAGGAGATATCTAAATATCATGAAAATTAAATGGATGCCAAGTTAATAATAAGGAGAGAATCCATTAGGATAGATAATAAAGTAAAATACTAGATCAACTTAATGTTAGAATCAAATGTGGCCTTGTATTTTACGAGAAAAATAGTTTAAGCTCAAAATATTTAAAATATATATTTCTTCATGCACAAGAATATGGGATGAATTAACCCCTAAGTTATGAATAAAATGACATTTCTCTAGTTATAATATCATAGTAGCACTCTGAAGAGTAAATAAGTATAATGATGCAATAAGGAGCTAGAGGACTCAATGGTTGGTTATAACATTCCATCCTCCCCCATTATAGTTTGATATCCCTTAGTGGAAGGGGAAGGAACAATTAGATGAATATTTATAAATTAGAAATAGGAGTTTTCTATTCTATAGGGTTTCCATCTATTAATTGTAATTTTTATCACAATACTTTACCACCACCTTTTTACTTGAGTCAAGACGAGGGTTCATTTGAACCCTTTGATTTTTGTTACACATGTGGCCAATACATCATGATATTTATTGAGATTTAAGTTTCCTGATAAGAAGCAACTAATTATGTTTGGGGGTTTGATGAGTTAAGATAATAACGCTGAATGATCTTCTCAAACCCTTTGTTGATCCCTTTCAATCAACCCATAAACATATCAAAGTTGAATTTTGAATCCTTTTCTATTGCATAATACCAAATGAACATGTTGTCTATATATATGATGTTTTATTATAACACTATTTATTTTACAAATAAGATTATATCATTTACTATAATAATTATTTTGGCCTTATTACTATTCCATTAAATGAATATGTTAATGATAAAATATGAAGCATAGTATATACCCATAATAGCATGATAACACAACTATATCACTAATAAGTTAACCTGTAGTAGTAGGGTAGGTTAACCACTAGAAACTAGGCATCCAAATTGTAGCAATAGGGTGTCCAACCCATAGAAATAGGGTCAGGGATCCCATAACAACTAGGTAGCAATCCCATAACAATGGATGTAAAATTAATTATAACTCGTAGCATATAAAAGATTACCCATAACACTTGTTGTTAACATCCATTTGTGATTGTGATGACTAGTTTATAATTTGAAGCATATTTCCTCCATAATTTGAGGTGAAAAATAGTTACTAAAACCTAGACAAATGGAAATTCAATGTTAGAACACCCCATCGTCATTCCTTCTCCATTCAATGTCAACTGCAAGACCGTTACAATAATGGAGTGTAATGTTCTCCTCCTATGTATTATCTTCTACATTTTTCTAATTATTGGTTCTAAATATGTCACAATAAATGTGCATATTGTTTCTCCTAGATTATTATAGCATATATTAAGCAATTTATACTTTATAATCCAAATGTGCATATTTTTATTCTAATTATAAATGTTTTGTAGCAATCTTCTCATTATTACATGTTCATTAATGCATAAATAAGTGGTTTTAAGTTAAAAAATCTAGCAATACCAAGTAATTTTAAAATAAATCTAACATGTTGAGGCCACTTCAGAGGATTATGGTAAAGATACTATTTGTTAGTCTAGACTCAATTATACATTGTGTATATGCATTCATTATTTGACTAAACCATAATATCATTGTTTTTTTATTTTCTACTTAATCATTTATGATTCTTTAAATTTCAATTTATTATTGTGTGAGGAAGCTTCCAAGTTATCATTTAATTTACTTTCTTATGGTTTACTTTCCATGCCTATGTTTTGTGTGTGTTTTTGTAGACAATCTATATCACCTCAACCATCAAAAGAGACTAGTATTGCATATATAGTGGTGACACATTACCAGATACATTCCATGGGTTTCCACTTACTAATAGTATAATTATCAATAAATGTAATGGATGACCCTCAGGTTACTCTATAGAGTTATAGGTGAGATTTGACACCTCAGATTTAATTGATGGTTTGATTACTCTCATCACATTCTATTGGATAAAATATTATAAAATTATATTATTATTATAAGAATTTGGTTGGTTTTTCATCATTTGATTGTGTTTCATTTTGATTTTATCTCTAAGGCATGTTTTTACCTTGATTCATTATAACAACTGCATGTTAATAACTCCACATCTTCGTGTAGGTCAATAATAATGTGAAATCAAAGAAGGCATGGTATTCTCTAAATTATGTGCTATTTAAAAGGATATGGATAAATTTTTTTTAAGAGAATATGAAACATAAAAATAACCCTACATATGTCTTTCAGTCATTCTCAGAAAATATGCCCTCATTCACTCAGGATATAATCATAAACTTGAAATTGAATATTGAAACTATGAACATCCCTTCCATTGAAACTATTCTATCATGTGATACATTACATGTTCCTAATTCTAGTAATTATCGTCTTGATGTGATTTTAGCTTATGATTTAAAATTCATATCTGATGCACTTGTTTATGCATCCATTCTAACCCCGACTTCATATCTACGTGTATATGTATTTAGCTTATTTGAAAATAAAATAATTGGTTTTAGCTCTCGTATACTATGTTATAAGGTTCATCTTGGTAGAGGTAGTGGTAAAAACTTACATAGTCCTATTTCTAACATCTAATAGATTCACTAAACTAGTCATAATGGCATTGGTTAGTGAATCTCCTATATTTGTTTTCTCTATCCTTCATGAGGATTGAACAATACATGAGATATCTTGCACCTTCACTCATATATGAGGGATCTAAGATTAATTATTTGAGGCATGAGAGTCCTAACACATTTTTAAATTCACATAGGAATGAGACACTTTAATCTAGATAAAATGATACCTTACATGCCCTGTTTTTACACATGAAGTTGATTAACATGCAAACATCTTATTATACTATTTTGTTAATTTTGGATGGATTTAAGATATTTTGTGGTGATTTCATTAATGTTGTTTATGTGGAATTTATCGACATGGTTTCTCAACTTTCATCTATACAGACTACACACCTTTCATATTTCTCAATAATGTTCTATTATTGGAGAAAAAAATAATTTTATGATTGATTTTTCCACAAGATTGAAGGTTTTATTGTATGGAGATATTCTAGTGTACCTGGTGTTTCTCTATCTTCTTTTATATTTTATGGGTTCCATGTTTAAGATCTCTAAGAAACAATGTGCTATATTTGATAGCTTTTAATAGTATTTTGTGAGATTGTTTTGTTTTTTGGAACATCTTGACAATTAGTTTAAATATTTTTTATGGTGGTTATTTGTATCCCCAACTTATGTCAATTAATTTGTGTTTGAGTAATTTATTTAGACAACTCACACATGAATTTTCATCCACTCCATCCATTCAAATTTATGGTAAGGTGTGTGTGGTTATATTTTTGTGTTTAGATGTTGTGTCATATCTCTCTTGTGTATCCTTGTGGTTGAAGATCTCAACATATACATATGGTTGTTATTAAGTCGATTAAATTTATTTGATAAACCAATTTTATTTTTTTTACACTTCACTTGACAAGATTATCTTCTATCATCCCCAACATATTTATGTTTTTCATTATTCAAGTGGTGTATTTGAACTGATCATCTAGTTTATTTTAGAGTTCTTCAACATGTGTTCATTCACTTACAAAATCTTTGCTAGTGGATTAGCCCACCTATCAATATTTTCATGTGATACATTAGACCATCCAATACTCTTACATCAGTGGTGGATCATTCTACCCAAAGCAGTAGTTTGTGAAATATTTTTTCCATCTAGTTCACCTCTATTTAATAATGTACCAGTCCATCCTCTTTCAACATACTAGTGAACTACTTGAGATTTGTACTAATTTTTTGGGACACCTTACATCATATCACAACACTTATGTTCACTTATACTATTTTAATAAATTTTAAGATATCCTTTTAGTGTGTCATTTTTTTTCCAAAACATATTTATTGTACATGGGTACTTGATTCTAAGGCATAGTTTTTATGAACCAATTTTTGAGGATTGCCTCATTTCTTATCTCTTTTTTAAAGTTACATTAGGTTATATAATATTATTATTTACTAGTCTATATATTACTCATATACATATTATAAAAATAAGTCTCACATAGATAGAGTTAATAAGTGTGGTTAATAAAGTTACATGTAATATCTTATGAAAACTAGTCACGTGATTCATGCACATGCTCATATACAGTTGCATTATTTAACTCCACTATTGTGATATTGTAATTCATCTTCTCAAGATGTGTAACTCTACCATTGTCACATTAAAACTTTGCTTCTCATTACTTATTTATAGAAGCACACCTTATTAATATAGGGGATTGTATACTATTTGAATCGATCAAGTTGAATAATATAATTTTACAATTATTTCAATTAGTAATACATATTCAATTATTTATTATTTTCATTGTCATGCATATTATTTTCATGTTATTTTAGTGAGCTTATTTTGAGGATATTTTTATGGATTTATCAATATATACAATGATAACATTTATACTATACAAAAAATGTCAAGACTAATTTAGGACTATTAAAAAAATAGTCAAGACATAAAAATATCAAAACACAGAGCTAAATAAGTTATAGGACACTTGGGTGGATCTAACAAAAGAATGATAGATCAAAAAGTGCTTATGATAAAATATAGATAAAAAAAATCTAGGAAGGTAAAATATATTAAAAAGAGTTAAATATAAACCAATGATCCAAACATACCAAACAAGTGCACTACATATATTATACCAAAATTATGTAAATGAATAATTCTCTAATTTTATATCTATGGATGTGGGCTTGTTAATATTATATTTTTTATTTTTATACTATTTTTGTAATGCCTATGCTTTTGTAAATTTACTTTATTCAATTCTAAGAATTTTTTAAGTGTGTTATAAAAATGTAGATGGTATACAAACACAACCACTAAATTAATTCCAAAAATTGAACAATATAAGATGGATCACTTCATATAAAATAAATTTAATGGAATAAACTATAAAATTAGATAATTAACCTTTAAAAATGTAATAAAATATACATAATGTCCAACAAGACTTCAAAAAATTATTTAAAAATTAAATTAAATTTATTTTTATAAAAAATTTATATAAATATATTTCTATTTATTTTTTAAATATATAATGTCATTTTCATATATCATTGTAAAGTTTTCCAAAGCTACATGTTATTAACAAACATTGTTTAAAAACAACTTAAATTGAACATAAGCTATAAGATACAAGATACACAGGGACACATAGTGCTACTTTTAACTATCGTTAGAAAGTATGACAAAGTCCCATATTATCAACACCTATCTCTTCTTCAGGAATAACGTATTAGATTTTTCATAGGTTATAACATAAAATACAAAGGATTGCTATGTGTGTGTGTGTGTACAAATCTTTTGTGTTTTATGTTATAGTATATTCATTTGTCTTATTTTAGATTTTCATAGGTTATAATTCTATGTTATATTCTATTCTTTTGTAATATTTAAGATTTTTCATAAGTTATAATATAGAACACAAAGGACTATCTATCTATTTATCTATCTGTCTGTCTATCTGTGTATGTCACATCTAAATTCCTTGCTAAGAAAATTTACCTGATTATCCATGGATTTTTTGGTTGGTAATTTGATTTGATTATTATTTAACTAATTTTTAAGTCATATGCTATTATGGAATAATTGTATGTTACATTGGTTTCATGATTTCATTACTATGAGTTTAGTTGTATTGTATATTCTTTACATTGTGATCATGTTGATTTATTATTGTAGCAATATTTTATGTTAAAAATCACAATGCTATGGACTAACTATCTTCTTGTCATGAGTTGGATGTAGGAGAGATTCATCCCTAAGAGCATGATAGAGGGAGAGCATAATTTGTTAGGAACTTGGAGTACAGTTGATTACTTTTTTATATAAGCAACTAAACACGGAATTGAACCAAAAGCAATAAGTAACTAGAAATATGAAATAGCAAATAAGAGGAGATATGAGAAACAACCAATCTCTATTAAACTCTTCCAGAATACAATGAAGAAATCACACTCTTCCCACACCTCTTGGGTGTACAATATTTCTCTCAAGAGTTCTCTCTCTCTCAACCAATACATCAGACCTTTTGATCTTGCACCTTGCAGATCTAATTGATCTTACTTACAACTTAATTACAATACATGCCCCATGGGTCTCTTAAATAGGATCCAAGGCATACAATAATTAGACTTCCCAATTACAATAATTAGAAACACAGATTCAAGACTTAAATTAGTCTTTACATGTAAACACTCAGACCTCCTTAAATTAGACCAAGTCTAATTCTAGAAATGCATGCAAACGCATGCACAGACACAGGTGACCGACGTCAGTTGCTATTGGTCTGCATATGACCAATGTCGTTTGATCCCTGACCAATGTCGACAGCTTTTGGTCCATGCCTGACTGATGTCGGTGATACTGTCGATGCTGATTACTCTGTAACTGATGTCGATTACTAGTAAAAGCCCAGCAACCTTCACAAGAGCTCAATAGTGAAGCTTTTAGCTCCACAACTCAATAATCTCCCACTTGGAGATAAACAGTTGCACCTATACCTGTACAGCAACATCCTCTATCTTGTTTCTCTGGTTCACATCTCCATCTTCAAGTTCAATCTTGAAGACCAAAAAAAGTTGAATGAAGATTCAACTTCTCCTTTGTTACCAGCTTTGTCAACATATCTGCAGAGTTCTTATCCATATGGATCTTTTCCAGCTTCAACTGTCCATCCTCCAATACATGTCTAATGAAGTGGTACCTTAGCTGTATATGTTTGGTTTTTGAATGAAAGGCTGAATTCTTTGCTAAATGAATTGCACTTTGACTATCACTATATAATCTACAACTCTCTTACTCCTTTCCCAACTCTTCCATGAACTGAGTCATCCATATCATTTCCTTGCTCGCCTCTGTGACTATAATGTATTCTACCTCTGTAGTAGATAGGGCAACTACCTTTTGCAACTTTGAAATTCAGCTAACCACCATTCCACCAACAGTGAACACATATCCTATGGTGCTTCACCTACCATCCAAGTCACCTGCCATATCTGAATCTACATACCCATGTAGAGAAGTGTTTGACCCTCCATAGCATAAATGCCTACTGCTGGTCCCTCCCAGATATTTGAGAATCCACTGAACTACTTTCTAGTGTTCCTTCCCTAGATTGGCCATAAACTTGCTGACAACTCCCACTGCTTGGGCAATATCAGGTCTGGTACATACCATAGCATACATCAAGTTCCCAACTGCTGAAGCATATGGAACTTTGCTAATGTACTCAACTTCATCATGTGATTTAGGACACTATTCTTTGCTCATCTTGAAGTGTCCAGCCATAGGTGTGCTTACCAGTTTTACATCCTGCATGTAGAACCTCTCCAACATCTTATTCACATAATCCTCTTGATACAAAATCAGCTTGTGATTTTTTCTATCTCTCTTTTTTACTTATGCCAAGGATTTTATTTGCTGCTCCTAAATCCTTCATGGCAAATGTGTGAGCTAATTTTACCTTTAGCTCAGTAATTTCTTGCATGTGTGAAACTGCAACAAGCATATCATCCACATACAACAACAGGATAATATAATGACCATTATCCAATCTGGTAAAATAAACACAATGGTCAGATTGACATTTACTAAAGCCATGCTCTGTCATAAACCTGTCAAACCTTAAATACCATTGTCTTGGATCTTGCTTAAGACCATATAAGCTTTTCTTCAACCTGCACACAAGTTTCTCCTTACCTTTGACCTCAAAACCTTCTTGCTGTTCCATATATATCTCTTCATCCAAATCTCCATGAAGAAATGCTATCTTACCATCAAGCTGCTCAAGATGCAAATCCTCAATAGTAACTAAAGACAACACAGTCCGAATAGAAGTCATCTTTACTACAGTTGAAAATTTTCACCAAAGTCAATACCTGGTTTTTGTGCAAATCCCTTTACTACCAACCTGGCCTTATGTCTCATCTATCCATTCTCTCCTTCCTTTAACCTGTAAACCCATTTGTTTTTCAGTGCTTTCTTTCTGGCTGGCAACTCAACCAAATCCCACATTTGGTTCTCTTCCAAGGAATCAATTTATTCATTCATGCCATGCTCCCACTGTTTCCTGGATTCTACCTATATTGTCTCATCAAAACTTTTTGGTTCTCCACCATCCATTAGCAACACATAGTATAAATAAGGGGAATAACGAATTGGAGGTTTACTTACCCTTACAGTCCTCCTTATGGGCATTTGAGACTCATCCACAGCTTGCTGTCCACCCAAGTTTCATTCTGACAGTGACCAATCTCAATCATCTCTTTGTTTGTACCTGACTGATGTCAGTTCTACATGACCAATGTCAGTGCCTACCTGACCAACGTCGATTACTGTCTGACCGACGTCAGTTCCTGTCTAATCGGCATCAGTTGCCTGACCGACGTCAGTGTCTGTGTTTTCTTGTGAGTGATGATTTTTACCCACAAGCTCATTTTGGATCATTACCTCATCCAAATCAAGATTGCCCTACTCAAAATTATTCAGTGTCTTGAGCTGATCACTATACATCACCTTCTCATTGAAAACTACATCATGGCTTTTGATAATTTTGTTAGTTTCTAAATTTCACAACTAGAATCTGAAATATCTAAAGCCATAACTGATGAAAGTGCACTGCATGGATTTAGCATCCAGCTTCTTTCTATTTTCTTTATCAATGTGCACAAAAGCTTTAGAACTAAAAACTCTGAGAATTGAAAGATCTACCTTTTTACCTGTCCAAGCCTCTTCTAGAATTCCACCATCTAGAGTAGTAGAAAGTCCTCTGTTAATTAGGTAAACTACAATATCTATAGCTTCTACCCAAAACTTTTAGGGCAAACCAACATGCAACCTCATACTCTGTGCATGCTCCATTATTGTTCTATTCATCCTTTCAACAACTCCATTTTGTTGAGGTGTCTTTGAAACTATCCTTTCCCTGTGTATTCCACTCATAGAATAGTAACTATTGAATTTATTACTGCAGTACTCACCACCATTGTCAGATCTAAGGCACTTCAATCTCAAACTTGTTTCATTCTCAACCAAAGCTTTCTATTTCTTAAATGTGTCAAAAACATCAGATTTTCTCTTTATGCAATAAACCCATACCTTTCTTGTAGCATCATCAATGAAAGAAACATAATACTGTGATCCTCCAATAGAAGCTACCTGAGCTGGTCCCCACATGTCTATGTGAACAAGCTCCAACCTTTACTTCTTCTTTGTTGACCCAATTTTCAGAAACCTTACTTTCTTCTGTTTCCCAAAAATATAGTGTTCACAAAAATCTAGATCTATGCTTTTCAAATATGAAAGATTACCTTTTGACTTAAGAACATTCATTCCCTTCTCACTCATGTGACCAAGCCTGTAGTGCCATATCATTGCATCTACATCTGAAGTAGATAAAATAGAAGGAGAATAATCAGTAACACAAGTAGATAGATAAAGTGTACCTACTCTCTTACCTCTTGCTAATACAAGTGCACCCTTGGAAACTTTTCAAGATTTAGCTGTCAGAGTTACTGTGCAACCCTCATCACCCAACTTTCCTGTAGAAATCAAATTCCTCTTCAAGATGGGTACATGCATGACATCTTTCAACACCCATGTGTTGCCATTCTGCAATTTCAGCTGCACTTTTCCTTTGCCAACATTTTGACAAGGCTCACCATCCCCTAAATAAAATTTTCCAAAGTCTCCATGGACATAATCATTGAAAAATTATTTATTTGGGGTTGCATGGAAAGAAGCACCAGAATCTAAAACCCATGATTCTACTTGACTATCCAAAAAAAATATAAGAGCATCCTGTGCAACAATACCTGCAACATTTGCTTCCTTATTACCTTCTTGATAATTTTCTTTGCTATCCTTCAACCAACAATCTTTCTTTGCATGTCCTTTCTTTCCATAATTCCAGCAGGTTATTCTACTAGTTCTAGATTTATATCTACTGCCTATCTTTGACCTTGATTTCCCTCACTTGCCCTTCTCTCTTTGCCTTCCCCTTCTTTCAATACTTAAAGCATTACCTAATGTTTCACCTGTGCTTTTCCTGCAAATTTTTTCATTCAAGATTACACTAACAACATCTTCAACTTTCAAGATATTTGAAGCAGATGTAGTATTGCTAACTACCATTACCAAGCTGTGCCGGCTTTCAAGTAAAGAACATAAGATCAAGAGAGCCTTAACTTCATCATCAAAAACTATTTTGATTGAATTTAACTAATTTACAATTTTATGGAAATCATTAAGATGACTATATACAGATCCACCTTCCTACATTTGCAAACTAGATAATTGCTTCATAAGATATACCTTATTTGAAGCTGAGGGTTTTTCATATAAGTTTGCTAGAGTATCCATTAACTCTACCATTGTCTTTGCCTGTGATAAGTTGGAAATCATAGAATATGCCAGGCTCAAATTTATAGATCCAAGAGCCTTTCTATCAAAAACATTCCATTCTTCATCTTGCATATCTATGGGCTTACTAGAAACCCCACCGAACGGTAAAAATAGATCTTTCTGATACAAATAATCCTCTATCTGCATCCTCCATAATTGGTAATTCTTGCCATTGAATTTCTCCATTCTTAGCTTACTTTCTTCTGCCATTGCTTTGCTCCCACTCAAATAGTAACCCCTATGAGTGAACCTGTAATCAACAATCACTAACCCGCTTTGATACCACTTGTTAGGAACTTGGAGTACAATTGATTACTTCTGTATATAAGCAACTAAACACGGAATTAAACTAGAAGCAATAAGTAACTAGAAATATAAAATAGAAAATACGAGGAGATATGAGAAACAACCAATCTCTATTAAACTCTTCTAGAATAAAATGAAGAAATCACACTCTTCCCACACCTCTTGGGTGTATAGTATTTCTCTCAAGAGTTCTCTCTCTCTCTCAACCAATACAACAGACCTTCTGATCTTGCACCTTGCAGATCTAATTGATCTTACTTACAACTTAATTACAATACATGCCCCATGGGTCTCGTAAATAGGATCCAAGGCATACAATAATTAGACTTCCCAATTATAATAATTAGAAACACAGACCCAAGAATTAAATTAGTCTTTACATGCAAACACTCGGATCTCCTTAAATTAGACCAAGTCTAATTCTAGAAATGCATGCAAACACATGCACACACATAGGTGACCGAAGTCGATTGTTGTCGGTCTGCATATGACTGACGTCGGCCGATCCCTGACTGATGTCGGTAGCTTCTGGTCTATGCCTAATTGATGTCGGTGATACTGCCGATGCCGGTTACTCTGTAACCGATGCCAGTTACTGGTAAAAGCCCAATAACCTCCACAAGAGCTCAATAATGAAGCTTTTAGCTCCACAACTCAACATAATTGAAAAGGGTGATACATATAGAGGTGTTAAGGGATGAAAAAGGAATGGTTAGAACCTATGTACACACCATGTTAAATATCACTCATTATATACATAGTTTGAATGGTTAGTGTTAGTATATTTTTGATGATTATTTGCATTTAGATAAATGTTTATACATACTAGTTGTGTGTTAGTACAATTTAATACTTATGTGGAATTAATCTCATGTGATTGGATTGTGATACTATGTGTTTATGTCATGTTATTATATTCATGATCATTAATATTTTTATGAGAACATAAATTTGCATGATTATTACTTGGTTACTACCACATCTATCCTAACCATATTGTCTTATTAATGTTTGAGAACATTGGCAAATTATCTTTATGATATTTTAGAAATGTTAATTACTGTTGAAAGGAATATAATTGATTTTATAACAGTCATATTATCATCAAGTCATGATGTCAGTCACCTATACTAAGATAGTAACAAACTATATTGTTACCCTAAGCTAATTTAGAAACTAACCTAAACATTATTTAGAAATAACAGAGTCAATGGTGTTAATCCAAAATTTATAATTATTGAGTTAATTATTTACCTATACCAAGTTAATAATAAATACAACAATTGTTTTATAATTATAAATAAATATAAGTGGAAAATCTTCATAAAATAAATAAAAAAAACAAAATCATTGTGTTATAATTAGTAAATATATATTTAGGAAAAAAAGAGAAAACACAAAAAGAAAAAAATAATGGTTTTAAAGAAATCACAATATTCATACAAGAAAAAAGGTAGAGTGGTAGGGTTTAGGAGAGAATAATAGGAGAAGAAAAGGAGAAAAGAGGGATCATGAATTGGGAATATAAGGGCAGATTGAAGAGGAGATGAAAGATCAAACTAGACAAAGTTTATTTGGGTCATACCATTTTGGATGTTGTAGCAAGGTAGATGGTTTTATTTAAATTTTGTGATGAATTTGGCAAATTATGTGTATTCATGTTTTGCAAACTGTGTGTTATAATGGTGATCTGTGTGCTATATCATTTATGATAATGAACTATGATAACATAGTAAATTATGTATAATCACACACACACACACACACACACACACACACACACACACACACACACACACACACACACACACACACACACAATCACAATTCACTATATCAACATAGTTTGCTATCATAAATAATATATTACACATATCACCATTATAACACATAGTTTGTAAAACATTAATACATAGAATTCGCTAAATTCATTAAAAAATCTAAACAAAATCACCTACCTTATTATAGTGTTCAAAATAGTATGATATGGATAAACTTTCCCTGGTTTGATCTTTCATCTCCTCTTCATGCTACCCTTCTCTTCCCAATTCATGTTCCCTCTTTTCTCCTCTTCTTATCCTCTTATTTTGTCCTATGCCATTCCACTCTTCCTTTTCTTCTTCTTTTTCCATTGTATGAATATTGCACTTTCTTTAAATCCATTTTTGTTTCTTGTGTTTTCTCTTTGTTTCCCTAAATATATATTTACAAATTATAACACAATGGTTTTATTTCTTTTATGAGGTTTTTCAATCTATATTTATTTCTAATTATAAAAAAGTTTATTTATTTGTTATTAACTTTTTATACGTAAATAATTAACTTATTAATCATTAATTTTTTATTAACACCATTGACTCTGTTATTTATAAACAATGTTTAGGTTAGTTTTTCTATTAGCTTAGGATAATAATATAATTTGTTACTGTCTTAGTAAAGGTGATCGACATCATGACTTGATGATAATATGATAGTTATAAAGTCAATTATATTTCTTTAAATAGTAATTGATATTCCTAAAATATCATAAAAATAACCTACCAATGTTCTCAAACATTAGTAAGACATGATGGTTAGTTTAGATGCAATAAAAACTAGGTACTAACCATGCAAATTTACATTCTTGAAAAAACATTAATGATCATGAATAAAATAGCATGATATAAACACATGCTAAAACAATGCAATCACAAAATATTAATTTCATATAAGTATTAAACTATGCTAACACACAACTAATATGCATAAATATTTATCTAAATGCAAACAATCATCAAAAAATTACTAATGCTAACCATTCAAACTATGCATACAATGAGTTTTATTTAATGTAGTGTATTCATGGATTATAGTCATTCCTCTATCATCTCCCAACACCTCCATCTACATCACCCTCTTTGATGATCCTCTCTCTCCATCACGCTCTGAGGGATGAATCTTTCAGGTGTGTCCAACTCATGACAAGAAAGTAGTTAGTTTGTGGCATTGTGACATATATCATAAAATATTCATGAAATAAAAAATCAACATGATCATAATTTAAATAATATTTAGTAAACTAAACACATAGTAATGAAATTATGAAATCAAAGCAACATACAACTATCTCATAATAGCATATGACTTACAGCTTAGTTAAATAATAATCAAATCAAATTACCAACCATAAAAATCCATGGATAATCAAATAAATTTTATTAATGAGGAATTGAGATGTGATATCCTTCCCCTTAAATCTAGTAATCATCTTGATGACACTTATTCAAAGATTAGTTATAAATTTAAAACATTATTCAATAGAAAAGTAATATAGTTTGAAGTAACAAATCAAGCAAACAAATATAAAAATTTCCTATAGAACTCATCATAGTCCTCCCAAGTAACACTATAAAATACCTTGCACTGTGACATCTCTCTATTACACAAATGAAATTTTCAAGTGTCAGTTACTCTGATTGGTTCTACCATGGTCACCATAGGATCCATAACCTACAAAACATTCCAATCTAACACATGTGAAATATCAGCTATATACTTTTTAAGATAAGAAATATGGAAGACATTATGCCAAAAATCTAGGGTTGGTGTCAAAACAAGCCTATACACTATAGGATTGACTACTTCTAAAACAATGAAGGGTCCCACATATCTCAAAGAAAGTTTTATTGACTTCTCAAATTTAATCGAGCTCTTATACAGTTTAACCTACGTGAACACTTTATCATCTACTGACAATACATTAATGAATGGTTATCTATGTCATGGAAGTAACATATACACTTGTGAGTAATATTGTTAGGTATACTAATAAGAGGATGTGTAACGAGAGTGAAAGGAACTTGGTATAGGGAATAATCTCTAGTCTACTAATCAAAAACTTTATAAATATCATGATAAGGCTGATCGACCCATTTCATTGATGAAAGAGTTTACTTTGGTAAAGGGTACAAACCATCACCAAGAGAAGGTGGGGTTGGTGGAGAGTTTGGATAAGACTCAACTATAAGATTAATAGAATTAGAAGTAGGAATACACTTAGCTAAAGTAGGCATGGGAATATGATCTAGATTGGGCTCTACTGAGGGAGGGGTGAGGTCCACAAAAAGCTGAAGGATAGTCACACACATCTTAGGAATAAGTAGGCTATAGCAGTCATGATACTTAGAAAAGAGATAGGGACCAATCATAGCATGATCCATAAGCATACTCCTATGAGGTTCCTAAAAAATACTAAAATTAAGAATGATATACAATGGAACATGGGAAGATATATAAAAATACTGAAGCAAAGAGTAATAATAATGAATAATCTCAGCATCTCAGTCCTAAATAATACCTCCTAAGAATGGATCATCTAAGTTATAACTATCATATTAATAAAGTATATGAAGATCAATGGTGTAGGTATGGATGACCTTGTCATCCAATGTGATCTGATGAATGGAATGCCGAGTCTTGGTTAAGATAGTGGGGATGTCATCACAAGGTGGTTAACAAAAAAGAGGTTACAAAGAAGTAGGAAGCTAAGCGATTAGATGAGGTGAGAGATTGCAAGTTTTAATCTTGAGATTGATCTCATCAAGCTCATCATCATCATCAGAATCTAGGAGGTTAGAGGAAATATTTCCAATGAGTTCATGATGACCATTATAACCTTAAGTAGAATTGATGAGAAATTTAAATTATTTAAATTCCTAAAATGGGATTCTTGGCAAGGGTTCAAGGGTAGGAATCTTGAATACACCCCGATCTTGGAGTTATTTGAAATTCTAAGGATTGGTGTAACCCTAAATCCTATAAAGGCTCCATTATGAGTAAATTTGATGCATTAGTAAGTGGAAAAGGCAATTTCTCTCAAATGATGGGTCCATGGCCTACCAAGTAAAATGTTGTAAGATAGAGGAAAGTTAAATGTCATCACCTTCACATGAACAATGATAGGTAGGACAATAATGGGAAGCTACACACAACCTAAAGGTGGCATTTACCTTTAATCATAGCATTGGAATGTGTTGCATGTGGATTTAAGATTGTGTTTGGAATATCTCAGGGTTTTGATAAAATCAAGAGAGGTAACACAAGTAATAGAACCCTCATCAATTAAGGTATGCTTGACTTGGATATCACTAATTTGAACACTAATGAAAATCATAGGATCATCCGCATGAAACAAAACCTCATCATGGATCATGGAAGCAATGGGGAATTTGAGGGAAAGATAAGTGTCCATTTTTCATCAAAATTTATAAATATCTCTTCACATTATTAGAGAATGTTATCTTTTGATCCAGATAAGGTTGATTTGCATCCTGCTAGAGGAGGATGAGAGATGTTCATTTCAAATAAAAGATACATAAGATAATTATGATGATGTGGAGAGGTCATAATTAGTTATATAAATGGGATTTATGATGGGAGATTAGTGAGTTTTTTATAAGATACCACTCATCATAACCCATAAGAATATTGTTGGAAAGAGGTGCATAGTGTGGAATGAGCTCCTCAGAAGGAGGAGCTAAAGTATATGTGAATTTATGTTGATAAGAGGTAGAAGGTTTGGTAGGAGGAAAATTTTGTAGATTATGTTGAGAAGATGGAGCAATTGATGTAGGTTGGGTTTGAGATAGATTAGAAGAGGTGTTAATAGAAACTTGAGTGTAATTGGTGGTAGGTAAAGAAGATGGAGGGATGGTATAAATAGGATGGGAAGTGTTATCCAAGGGAAGAGTTGGAATTAGTTCATCAAAACTTAAAAGTTCATCTTTCCCCAACTCAATTAAGTGAGTTGGAGAAAATTCTTGGATAACACGAAATGTGGGAGATAATAGAGATGTGAATATGGGTTAAGGATCAATGAAAGAAACCACCCTTCACATGTTAGTCATATTAACCAAATTCTCTTCAGGATTTGGGTCAAGAACACTACCAAAATTATTAGTAGAAGGGGTGGGCTTTTCATGGGTATCTTGGTGATTTGTAAGAGGATCTTTATAGATGGCCAAATGAACGTTATCCTAATTCAAAGCTTGAGATTTATTTTGTATTTCATAAGCTTTGACAGTAATGTCATAGGCTTGTTTACATTGATGAATGATAGAATGATGATCAAAATTAGGATCAAGAAAGAAATCCATAGGCAAATTATGAATTTGCCTACAAGTCTCATGAGAATGACCCCAACTATCATGAAACTAACAAAATTTATTAGGATCATACCAAGATTTCATAGGATGAGTAGGATAAAGTTCTCATGGGAGAGGCCTTGGTAGACGTTTTAGTAATTCTATTGAGGATAGATTTTTGTGAAAATTGAAGTTATTAGTTGAAGAGAAATACGGATTGGTGATTTGACTAGGATGGGAAGCTTATTTTGAGGTTTGGTTAGGAAAAATAGTTTGAATAGTGTGAATGATATCATAAGAGTCCATGACACCATCATTGGTACCATGACAATTATTATTCTTAAGCAACATGTAATAACTTGTAGAAGTTTAGGATGGCTCAATTGATGCATAAGGAAATCTTGATATTTTTCTTGGTCAATAGCCTCCTCTAAAGTACATGGAGAGAGAGTCTGGACCCGATATTGTAACTTAGGAAAAAGAGCATTGATAAAAAGATGAAAAAAAGTTGTAACTCACCATATTATGTTTGCATTCATTAGATAAAGTCATCCATCATTTAACAAAAAGATTATGTAATTTTAGTTTCAAGTTGCTTACAATTTATAAAATGGGCCAACATATTCTCAGGAAGACCACTAGTTTGGAACTCTTGGACTAGAGTATTTACTAAATCTTTCAAACTAGTAATGGAATGAGTTTTAAGTTGGTTGTACCAATATAAAGCATCATCCATGAGAGTTTTGGCTAATAGATTGGCAGTAGTGAAGGTAATTAACTTGACCCAATCTTTATATATTTTCAAATGTTTTTAAATGAAGGGTAGGATCAGTTGACCCATTATAATAAATAGTAGGGGTGATACCTCTTATATCGATATTAGCAATTTGATATGTATGAGGCTCATTTTGAAGATGTTTGATTGTTTTATTGCCAATAAGAGGTTGAGGGATAAGATTATCATGGGAATTCTAAAGTGGAGGTGGGGGACCATTTTGATTATGCATGCGCCATAGCATCTATTGAGGGTGGGTTTGAATATGGATAAGGTGATTTTGTATTTGCATCATTTGATTTGCATTATTAGCTTGAAAATCATTTATTTGATTTAGAGTTTGTAATAGCAGTTGATGAGTTTAAGTTGCATTATTGGCATTATTTAAGGCACTAAAATTGGAAGTAGTGTCTTGGACACCTTTATAGGTGTTAGTAAGAGCTTGAGAAGAACTGTCGGTAAGTGAGGCACTAGCGGCATAACTTATGTGGTAAAATATAGACTTGTAAAGGGATGAGAAGAATTAGCACTAGAGTCATGAGTACCATGGATAGAAAATAATGCACTAGTGGGAGAATTGACTAGATGTAAAACCTACCATGTTAGTAGAGATACTAGGCATGGAGGTAGAGGATGTCAAAGAAGAAAAAGTCATTGTATACGAAGGGGTCAAAATAAAGGAAAGAGGATAAGAAACAAAGAAGATAGCATCCAAAAATCCATGTGAGAAAATGGGAGATGGTGAATGAGGCTCTTCAACTTGTCCACTTATCATTAGTTGGTAAATAGTAGAAGGATCCTTTCCTTGATGTTGAAGAAACTCAAAAATGAAAAAGAACAATTTAGGTGTATACTCTAATCTCTGTTGATCCTCAAGTGAGAAAATAGGATTGTGAAAAAGAAGGTTTCAATGGATTCTTCTGACTCACAATGGAAGTATTCTCCCTATGATGAATATGTGGTAATTTTAACATATTCCCCCAATGTTAATAATTATACCCCTAGAAGTTTGTCATCACCTACCCTAATTGAAAAAGGAGATGAATATTCTCCTATGTTGGTTTCACTTGTGATGAATAAGTTGAATAACTCAGTATCTGCTCCTGACCCTGAGGTTATTTCTATTTTATCTCTCATGGAACTTAAAGTGTCTAAAAATTAAAAGTTTAGAGGATTTGGCAAGATGCTCAAGACTAAAAATGCTTCACTATCTCATGATTGGGCTGCGATGATTGATTGTAAGATATCTAAACACACCCCCCATAGAAATTTTGAGATATATAACAAGAGGAAACCAAAAGAGAATAAGATCCCTGATTGCATCAAAAGGCTTTATAATAGTAGGGGTAAGTCTTTAGGTCAGGTTAAGTGACCCTCCCCCATCTATTTTCTATGTAAATTATCATTTGGAATGTTAGGGTTTTGGAAACCCCTGAGAGGAAACCTATTATGAGGTAGTTCAAACACTCTAGAGAGAAGTTGGACTTCTTATTGATTCAAGAGATTAAAGCTACAAGCTCCCATTTATCTATGGACCTTAATTTTATTTGGCCAAATGTTGATCAATTTTATACCAATCATCAGAGAGGTAAAGGAGGGGCCTCCATCTTGATTAACCCCAATTGGCAGGAGTATATTATTGATCATGGGATTTCTCCTTGTAATAGTGTTGTTTGTGTTTCTCTATAAAAACAAAATCATTGTTTTTGTCTTTGTAATATATATGTTTCCCATGACTATAGAGAGAGATCTAAGCTCTGTAATTGGCTTGCATCCAACATCAAAAATGTCCCCTAGGTCTTTAGAGGTGATTTCAACATGGTGGAGGAAAAAGAAGACAAATTTGGGGCATCTCCAGTCTTGGAAAGGTAATGAACTATTATTTTGGTCTAAATTTAAGAGATTGCATAGACTCTTTGATGCTCTTTATAAAGTTAAAAAATAGAGTAATGGTATCTAGTATACCTAGTGTAACAATTAGATCACTGGAAAAAGGATTCTACATGAATAGTGATTCCTTTTAGGTGACCCAAATAGCTTTAGGAATGTGGTGAATGTTATTCCCTTCACTATATCGGATCACCATCCCATTGAGGTTGGTGTCTCCCTAAGTAATGATTTTGGTAAATATTATGCTTCTTTAAAAGGGATCTACAAGTTTAATGTCTCTCACCTAAATGATCAATTCTATATGGATGGTATCTACTCTTCTTGAAACATTAGGAGGCTCTCATGTGAATCTTCCTCTAGCATTGTGAAATGAAACTCCTGAATAGAACTATCTAAGAACTTTACAAAAGCATATGGGTAGTTTAAGGCTAGACGGTATAAGAAAGCTACTAGAATCATTCAGGAAAAGTTAATTTTTGGTAAAAGTTCCATTATAATTTATCCCTAAAATGAAAGGCTTGTGGATGAATTCAATTCTCTAAATCATTAGATCAGGTAATCCTAATGTTACCTTGTTAGAGGAACTAAAATTCACACCCATCTGACTTGGATCAAACTTGGTGGTAGGGGATCCAAATTATTCTTTCACTTTTTGAAAATTAAGAACCAAAAGTCCAAAATTTCTAGTACTAAGTTCATGGGAAATCTATCTCATGACCCGAATGTTTGTAAAAATGCCTTCTTTGATTTCTACTCCAATTTATTTTTGTCTGATGGAACCAATTTTCATACTTAATATAAATGGTTCTTTATGATCATTATATACCAAATAAGGTTTCATAGGAGCAAGATAACTATTTAGATAATGTTATTTCTTTGGATGAAATGAAAGAGGCCATTATTTCATTAATAGATGATAAAGCTCTGGGTATTGACTATTTCCCTCCTAATTTTTTAAGGCTAAAAAGGATTTGATTGCCAATGATTATGTTGAGGTCTATAATGAAGCTTTTTTTATAGTTATTTGGGCCCAGAGATTAACAGAGGTGTTATTAAGCTCATCCCAAAGTATGGAGAGTCCAACCAGGTCAAACATTAGAGACCTACCACTCTCATAAATATATCCTATAATATCTTGGCAAAAATCTTGGCCAACCATCTCTCCTATCTTCTTTCTTTGATCGTTTCTAAAACTCAGATTGGTTTTGTTGAGGGTATATATATTATGGACAACCTTATTACTAGTTGGGATGGGATGTATTGGGCCATTACTCCAAATAGGATGTGATCATGATTTTTCTCAACTTTTAAAAATATTATGATATAATAAAATGGCCTTTTGTTGAAATAATTTTGAGAGCCTTTGAATTTCAAGATAGATTTTATAAAATGATTAATGTACTATTTAAATATGAATCTTCTAATGTTTAAGTGAATGGTGAGATTAATGAGCCATTTGATCTTTAAATATTTATCAGACAAGGCTACCCGTTGGCCCCATCTTTGTTTTTGTTAGTAGCATAAGATCTACACTACTTGCTAAGAAGTTCTGAGATGGGGCCCCCGATCAAAGGAATTACTCTACCTAATGATTATGAGTTGATTAATGTCCTTTTTGCAAATGATACTACTTTGTTTATCAATCTTGATAAAGATATTTTGGCTGAGATTGCCTTAAGTCTAAATATATGTTATTCTATGTATGGATATAAAGTGGCTATTCATTAGTCTTGTATGTTGGGTTGGAAGGATACTCCACCAAATTGGTTTGCTCCTTTTAACTAGGAATGGAAAGGTCCTAATCAATTGGTTAGATATATTTGTATTCCCTTTGATCTTACCCCTACTTTCAATCTTATGTGGGAAGGGATATTTGTCAAGATTAATAAAAAGATTGAGAAATGGGAATGCCACCTACTCTACTTACATGGTAGGATTCAAGTCTATCAAGAAGTCTTGGCTTCTTACAATATATTATGCTTCTTGTTTGAATTTTAGTAAATCTCATGTCAATCTGGTTCATATAATTATTAGATATTTCAGGTGGTTGAATAGAAAGGGAATTAAAAAATGGCATGTTATTTCCTGATAATTCTACTACAAGCCTAAAAACATTTATGGTCTTGGCTTGAAAGATCTAAGGATACAAGGTATTACCTTGTTGTTAAATGAATTATTAGAGATTTCAAAGTAGAACCCTAGAGAGTATTAGTTATAAATAATATTTTGAGTGGCTTCCCCAAAGGTAATCCAAATTGGAAAGGACTCAATATTGTTGACCTTCTTATATAGCCCTTTTCAGTGAAAGTGGTTGGTTCCCCAACCTTTGGTTCTATCTAGTATGCCTAAGATTCTACTAATCCTTTTATCATTTCTAAACATGTGTTCAGTTGATTTGGGGCATGCTTCTATGGGTGTATATCTTTACTGTGGAATCTTTGTGTTAACAGGAGGCCACTAGCACTCACTATAGGTTGTTATGCCTTTGACTGATTCACTAAAGGGTTGAGAAATTTTAAGGATTTTTTTACAGAATGGTTCGGCCTCTCAGATTGAAATTATAACTAGATTTCAAATTCCTTAATCTCAATGTAGGACGTATACTCTCCTACTAAAGTATTTATAAGGAGTCAATAATGTATATATTATGGATGAGGAGGATGGATTCTAGAACAGTGTTAAATGGTTGAAGGGACCACCCCTATGTGAATTTTCCACTTAAATGTTGTATGATAAACTCTCTTTCTCCAAAGTCCCTTATCTCACCATTAATCATATCTAGAGTGTTTGTGATCCCTTACATTCTTGGTCTTTTAGATTCAATATTATTTGGACGTCCTATATTGAACCCAAGGAATATTATTTTAGATGTTTATGGATTTATAATAAACTTTGTATTGGTGATGTTTGGGTTAGTCTTATTGTTCTCTATGTAGTGATACTAAATCTATTGAGAACCTTTTTTCTCTTATCCATATGGTACTAAAATTTGGAATTGTTGTCTTAAAGGGTGGGTCATGGTCTTTCATTGTGAGATTGGTTGGTTGAATAATGCATTTGGATATGTGTGTCCTAAAAATAAAGTCCATATTTTTTTTTCACCATTTTTGGCTTGCTTTTTCTACTGAAATATTGTGGTTTTTTATGGAGGCAAAGGAACCTTGATGTTTTCCACACAAAGACTAGGGTGCTTACGGACTTCACTATTGAAGTCATTATTAGCATTGTTTGCTTAAAGATGTTTTTCAATTGAAGGTATCTCAAGCACAACTAGAATAGTTCTTGAAGACTGGGATGCTAAAAATTACTTCTGATTTCTTGATTGACTCTAGTGGCTATCCTAAACTGAGTCCTCATTCAGACTAGGGTATGTGATATGGCTCAAGTACCAAAGTTAAAGATTTTGAACATGAGTGGACTATATTAAATATGCATGTTTTGATTACGCAAATGATCATGTTCATGCCTGGGTTAATTTGCCTAAGTATGATAAGAATGGTGTTGATAGTTGTCTTGATACCAATAATGATGTTATTTTGGCTAATCAAAGTGCTGATTTGGGCAATCATGCTAACTTGAATAAGGATGCTAAGGATTAAGTTGTTATTTTGGATGTCAAGGTTGATCTTTACTCTGCTAAAAAGGATGTGAATCAATCTATTCCCCCTTTCTACTCTCCCCTCCCTATTGTGCATAGTTCTGATGAGCAAAACAAGCTTTAGAAAATGATTGATGATAATGTGAATGTTTTTACTATCGATCTGGAAAATATCTCTGAAAGGGGTGATTCTACTAATGTTGAATATGTGCTCAATTATGTTAAAATTAATAACATGATGTCCCTGCTTAAGAAGGTCGAACACTTCAATCCACCTTTGAACATTGGTTTGGGTCAGATGGCACTTGCTGTGGAGTCAAACATTGCAGTGGATCTTATTATTATGAACATTGATCTGGATAATGATTTTGATGTGGACAACATCGCTACTAGGAGGGTGTCTAATAATTTGGTGATATAGTTATTGGTTTGTGGAGTCACCCTCTATTTTGGGTGGTTGGCTGGGTGTTTCCTCTTCTTTCCTTTATGTTGATGCAAACTATTTAAGGTCATTTTCATATCGTAAATTTGATAACTTCACTTTGACTTGTGGGGGATTGCCCTCCTCTAAATCTACATATTTTTTATTTTTGTTAGTTGTTTTGCATTATTGATGCATAGACTTTTGTTCTTAATATTCCAATATAAAAAATAAAATAGAAAACAAAACCAATACAAAACCAAACTAACCAACCTTAAACCTTGTCTTCCACTCCATATTATAAATTGACATTAAAAATTTATCTTTCAATACTAATAAATATTTTTATGTTCAAAAGTTTTGAAAATAAATAAATGTTATGATGAGACTATATAAATTCCTAATTTATAGTATTATAAATTGAAAAATCGAATATATTTACAAACTAACCCATTAATAAGAGTACTCTATTAAATATTTATTTGAATTTTGATTTTAAACAATATTCATTTTCAAATAAAGTTAAAATGTCTATTAAAAAGTTGTCATTGAAATTCGAGACATTTATAAAGCATGAAATTCTTTCAAGTAGTCATGCTTTTGCGTCACAATAGTGTACACTTCACCATTTCACAACTTTGGTACAAAAAGCATGAATGAGATGAACAGCTAATAAATTATTACACATTTGTCAGGGAAAAATAAATCTTTGATTATTTATATGTAGCTTCCTTCAAAGTAAAAAAAAGGTTATCAATCCGAAATAGAAAGATACATAATTCAAGTAAATTGGGTATCTTTTCGTACCATTCAAGAACGAAAGTATATTTTTCCACATACCAATTTTATTACATTACATTTTGATTGAGTTTTAATTTTTTTTTTTAATAAATTGTATGAAATAAATAAATTATTGTTATTTATTTATAGGTCGATTTTATTTATTTTAATTATAATGATTTTTTAAATTTTTAGTATAATTATTCTCATATTTAAGATTCATTGGTTACTTCGACTCTTTTAAATTTTATTTTTACTTTTAATATTACACATACATATACATATTTATAAATATAAATTTGTATACACTTAAAAAACATGATTATAATATTTAATGTATAATATACTGTGAACGTTTTATAAACACGATAAATTATAAAGAAAAGTTATAATGTAAACTTTAAGTTTTTTTTAAAATAATAACTTTATTTTTATAAACTTCACATATCTAAACTGAATATTATTTTTAGTACCATATATTTAAAGTAAATAATTTTATTTCATTTATTTATTTTTAAATTAAACTCTTTTTAAAATGATCTATGTTGTATGCTAACGTTTACATTATTTCTTGAACGTCAAAACCTTAACTTTAATTCAACAGTTTGAAAGATATTATAACCCATTAACATAGTTTTAGTTGATCTGAAAGTGCATGTTAAAGGTTTTAATTGTTGCAAATTTATCCTATTAAAGAGTTCTTTCTTGTATGGAGGCTAATTTATGTTGTATTGTGTTGAATGAGTGTCTCCAATCGATGTGAACAAGAACCATCACATTCGTACATTTTTATCGATTAAAAAGACACAGTACAGATAATGATTTTGGAAGAATATCTGTGTAGAGTAAAAATATCTCTACTAAAAGATTGTTCCATTCTGATTTGGAGAGGTGTCTTCCGTGGATGCGGAGTAGCCTGATTTGCAAAGGAATCTTCTCTCCATGCAAAAGCTATCTGATTTCGAACGAAGTCTTGGTTCCATGTGGATAGTATAACAATCATTAAAAAGGAAGAAATTAAAATGGCATATATAACAATTTGTGGTAAAAATATATTTTTAATGAATGCATATGACACACACGATTTGTATGGTGAATAAAATATTATTTTGATGAAATTTACTAATGCATAATCTTATTTTCTATGCATGAGTCAATTTATCACAATATATTGAAAGAACCATTTTCGAAGGCTCACTGAACATAATACATCGATTATATTTTAAAATATATATATTGAATAAAATTATGCTCTATAAATTATTTTATTGATTCTATTTATATAATATTTTTTTAATTATTTCATTTTTGAAATAATATATCGATTATATTTAAATAAATAAAAATATTAAATTAAAATATGCACTATAAACTTTTTAATTATATTATATTAATTTTATTTAATAAAAATTTATTATTATTATTTGAATAACTCATGCTCTATAAATAGTTTAAATATTATTTATCAACGTTACAATTTATCAACCTTTGAATTGCACACAAAGGTGTTGTTGCTAGTTGTATTATATGGCACTTTGCAGTTATTACCAACAATATCCCTGTTGTGTTGAAGTGGAAAAGGATCGTCACCTAAGTACAAAAGTTCAAAAAATATATAGTATGAAAAAGCATTGTGAGAGCATTGACAAACAAAGAAAAACACAATTATAAAAATACAATCTCAACCACAAAGAAGAAGAAAAATATACTAGGTTAAACATCACAATTACTACAAAAAAAAAAAAGAAATGAAGTGTTTAAGAGTAATTCCGGCAAGTGAATTACCAAATTGCAAGCCCAACATATTGACAATGCCATAATCCATTGGGTTAGAATTACTGAAGGGAACCTCCAGTAAAGGAAACAATATTTCTTGCATTTATCTTTGAATCATTCAATATTTATATGATATCATCCAAATTTAGATATTACTAATTTCTAACTACAATCCTTTTAGACCAACTTTATAAGATAAAGCTTTGTATTTCAAACTTGGTAAGAACATCAATGAAAGAAAAATCGGGGCGATTGTAGCCTATCCCAAAAATCTTTTCAATCAAACCAATAATGCTACAAGTCAAATGCACAAATTTGTCAAAATCAAAAAATTACACTTCAGAGAAAAAAGAGGTTTCAAGATTTCAAGGATGAAATTAAGGCGTGTTGTGCAAGTAGTAACAAATGATGACTCTATCAAAAAATACTCTCGAGTATCTTAGAACAAATAAATAGTCAAAGAACCCAAAATGTATAGTTAAAACAACACATGTAACATGAACAAATCTAAGAAGGGATGAGAAGGGAAGAATCAGGTGACCAAATCCAATATCTCCAATGACCTGGTGTCTAAAAAATTGAGTTAATTTACTGTTTCATAAGTCCTACAATGGTTTATTACTATGGTTCTAACCATTAGGCTAGTGAGTTCTACATCGAAGACATTTACCTAGACATTGCTCTGTTGCCATTCAAATATTTATACGCTCAATAGAGTTACCTCTTATCACACTCAAGGCCTTACTCTATTGCTACCTAGATATCCATAGCCCTGATAGAGATTGTATCAATCAACAAGACTTCATTTTTCTAAAATTAATTTTCTTTTTAACTCTTCTGTTCTTTTCTTTTTCTAATTTTTATTTCTTAGATCAGCATTGCGAACCACTATGACAAACAAAAGGTAAAACTATAGAATTTTCACCCTAAGATTTCACCATAATAGGGTCACCCAAGAACATTCAAACCCTTTTATTATGTGAAATTTGTGCTTGTTTACAAGAAAATACATTCATTACCAAACTAATTTTACCGCATGAATAAAGTCAACATATGCAATAGTCTAAGCCTTTGAAATTAAAGTCAAACAAAATCTTGCATAACCAAACTAGGCAGAGTACTACACTAACAAAACAACAATTGAGACGACTTATGAACCAACACATTTCCCTTTTCTATCATTAGCATGTACCACATGATTCAAAATAAGACAAAATAAAAATTTGAGGAAAAAGGTTGAGGACAGACCATCAACAAAAAAATAAAATAACAAACTTAACCAAACCACAAATGCACAAATAAAAACATATAAAAATCCATCAGAGATTGATTCATGCTTGGAAATAGTGTTTGGGAAATTTTTCATTAACATGTAATAGATATCCTCACCAATCAAACTCTTTAGCTTGAAACCATTCTAACCTAAGATTTTAGAAATTTCTAATGGACACAACCAAAAGGCATCAAATTTTCTATGGTATCCCTTTTTCTCATGATCCTTATCCCATAATAGGACAAAATCAACAATCATAAAGGATTTTATTTTGGCTCTCTTATCAAACCATCACTTGAAAAATCCTTGATGTTTGCTAAAGTGAAATAAGGTTACATCTCATGTTTCTTTTAGTTGATTTAAGTTCATAAACTTAGTTTCAATCTTGTCATCAATTTCAATATAATGTTATGAATTATAACATAGGGAGTCTCAAATGAATAGGAAAAATTGGCTCTCGATCATACATCTATTTTTTGTTCCCTAACACACATTCGATTTTAAAAATTTCAAGCGGGGAGCCACTATTATTAAAAATCACTATTTGGGGTCTTATAAACCTTATAAATCCATGATATAAATTCATTTTTGCAAAATTCTAAGATTGTCTTCAAAATTCTAAAGTTACGAATGTTTGAATTATGAAAATCAAAGATTGAATGGATATTTTGAGTTGTTTTTAACCTTATGTTTTCATATCTCCCTTGGAAAATTTGATGCTTTTAATTTATGGACTAACAAAACTAATCTTTGCACCCTAGTGTTCCTATGTTTTCTTTCAAATGACCTTAGGATTATTGGTGAAGACATGTTAATCATTCACGATCGGACCCTATCCTTATTGCACGAAATTAGGATAGGTAGCATTACCACATTACTCAGAGCCTTCATGCTTTACCAAAAAAATTCTAAGTCTTCAAGGTCCCCAAATTCCAAGGCATGGACAAGTAGTGTTACCATGTTACATGGAACCTTTCAAACCTTAAAGAAAAAGCAAAGTGATTTAAGCCTTCAAGACCTAAGAGCATGCCATGCAGTGTTTATTTGTTACATGGAATCTCAAAAGCTTTGAAAATAAATAAAATTCTAATAGAACTGATCTTCCAAATTCCAAGAGTTTGACACTTAAAATATTCTCGTCATTTTAAAAACATGAAAAGATTAACATAATTTAATGGTTTCAAGTTCTCGCAACTTAATGATTTCGAGTTTTTGAATTCTAAGTGTTCAACACGACACATTTTTGTTTACCAAAACTACAAAAAAATTAAAGCAAAACCAACAATTTAATGATCCCATAACTCTAAATCTCTATGCCTCCAAAACCCAAAATCGCACCACGTATCAACATCTCATTACATAGAATATGGATGTGTACAATCCAAAAGGCTCAAGTGCCCGTGTTTCCATGCCATCAAGTTACCGTAGGCCCAAGATTGTTCCACGTGGTATAGTTAAGTTAATTCATAGTCACATAGTATATAAAGTTAATATGTAAATTTAAAAGATCGAGTGCATGAAAATTGAAAATGTGTCATAATCCGGGAGACATAGGCTCAAATTACACATAAATGAGTTTGATATAAAGGTAGAGAAGTGGGTAAGTGAGAATTTGACAACTGTTTAGAATATAATGATTGGACACTTAAAGTTAATGAATAGTTTTCATTTGGAAAATAAGTAAGCCCATTAAAGTTGACTGACACGTCTATATTAAAATGGAAACAAAGTTAAAGTTGAATTGGTTATTTTGTAGAGATAGAAGTTTTGCGGAAGACTGGTTACTTTTTGTAATTAGGTTGCTCGAGGCAGTTTTTGGTTGTGTTTGTTTTATATCTCTTAACATGTTATTTGGTTCTTTATTTGTTAGATTATTATTCACAAAGGTATCTCATTTGAACATGAATGTTATATCTTTCTCTTTTTTGTAATAAGTTTTTGTAACTTTTATTTTATCAAATATTAAAAAAATATTATGATAAAAAATACTTATCTTAAATTTTGAGATTTTGTTTCACTAATATCATATACAATCATCTAAAATGCATCAACATAAATCTACGATCATTGATATTTAGACATAGAATTCATGCCTATATCTAAACAAAACCACAATCTCTAAATAACAATGCAGATCAAACTTATCCATTCACTGTGAACTTGTTTACATTGACTATAATTAAAATGTGACTGTTTCACTACTTGATCCTATGTTCAGTGAGGTTATTGACATATTGTCATAGCTGAACTATAATGCAAACATACATGTAATATACCAAGAGTGTACACACATGAAATTGGCCACGCTTCCATAACTGTAGACAGTGTATTTATGATTATATAATCCTACGCTTAACTTGATGTACATGAAATTAATCTGCTCACCCTCCTTATCAACAAATAAGTGGATGGAAATATCAAATATTTAAATTTAAGTCACTTATAAAGCATGGTAAAATTCCATGAGGTCATGCTTTCAGGTCATGACAGAGTGCACAGACCACCATGACAGTGAACAGTCCGCCTGTACAGAAAGCATGAACGTTGGAGAAATAATAAATTATTTCAGTTCTGTTTGCGGGAAAATAGATGTTCCATTATTTATATGGCAGCGCCTTGTTTGAAACTTTTATAAGTACGATTATAGAGAGGAGAGAAAAAAGGAAAACAAGGAACAAGATAGCAATCATGAGATAAATATTACACAACTAAAAAAACATTACACTTTTCTAAGGTTACATTTAGTTTTGAAGGTGATATCGATTCGTAGTTTTGAATTTTATTTTTTTAATATTATTTTTCAATATTATAAATACATTTACATATACAAACTAAAATGTGTACTTATAATAATACTTGATGGATGATAACACATTGTTTTTCTATTAGCTACAAAACCATATATTATTATATTAATATATATATTATTTTTCAATAAATAATATATAATAATTTATAAATTAATTATATTATATATAATTATTATAAATAATATATAATAATATTATTTATATAATTATAAATAAATAATATATTATAATACTAATTAATATTATATTTATATATTATAATATGTAATAATATCTATTTTAGTCCATAAAATATGTGTTTTTAGCATTTTGTAAATTTTTTGTTTTTAGGATTTGGGTTTGATTAATTGAATATTTTTATAGTGTTGTTTTTTTTTCAATTGTAAGAATGGAAGAAGACATATATGTAATATGTAAATATTAAATTATATTTTGAAAGCAAATATAAGTATTTTGAGGAGTTTAGAGAGAAGCTATCTTAACATTTTATTGAAGTAGTGAGTTTTTCTCTTCTTAATTTGTGGTGCTTTGCACAATTTAATGTAACACTAAAATTTGAATTTGAATTTTAAGGAGAGTATAATTTGCACACTATACAAAAAATGTTAGAAAGATTGAAATGTGAAGTGAAACTTTACAATTTTACAATTAAAGTTAGTCTTCATCAACTTTACTCCTAAAGTTAAAAAATATGGTTTCAATTTATGAAGTAGATTAAAATGAAAAGGATCGAAAGAAAAGTGATCATGTGTGGGCAATACCCAATCTTATATTTATTCATGATATTAAGGTTTTTCATTTCACAATTGACTCAAACTTGAAGTTTGAGTCACGATGTATGGGTTAATTAGAATATCTAGAGAGAAATCTTAAGTGGGTGTCTCATCATGAAAACACTTCCAATATCATTAATCAAAGTGAGCTACAGTCACAACATCATATGGACTTTATATTTATAGTATGAAAGAGAGAATCATTTTTTTATACATTTTTTTTTTAATTTGCAATATATTTAAGATTATTTCTTTTGTATTTATATTTATATTTTTTAGGTACTTACTTATTTTTTAAATATAAATTAACTTTAATTAAATATTTAACTTTTTATATTAAAATTTTAATTTTAATTTATAAGTTTAAAAAAGATTTAAATTTATTAATACAATTTTAATTATTATTAGTATTATTTTTAAATTTTTAATAATAACTTATTTGCATTTTTTTAAATTCCTTATTCATTAATCATTTGAAATCTATTTTGTTAAAGTTTTTTTTAAATTTGTATTTTCATTTAAATTCATGTTTTCTTTTCTTTATATTCCATTACAATTCTATGATAATATTCAGTCCATTAATATATTTTTTTAATATATATTTTATTATAATTTTCTCTATATTTCATTAGAAGTGTATGATAATATTTGGTGCAATAATTCATTATCTTTAAAGCACTTTTATGTCTAGTAACTTCAAAATTCATATAAAAGAACATTGAAAAATAAAAAGGGTTTGAATATTCTTAAGAGAGATTTACAGTAATTAAAATAGAAGTAGTCTCAACTTTTCTAAAGGGTAAAATTAAAGTTAAAAAATTATATTTGCAAAAAAAAAATAAAAATAAAAATAATATAGTTACATAAATATAAATAATGTTGTTACTTTTTATTGTATATATGTTATTATAGTTACAAAGATTTTAGGTTGTTCATTTTAAATATTAAAATTTTAAAATCATAATTTTTTAGTCATATAGTAAAATTTGGAACTTTTTCTTTGGTGTAATTAGATGTTATTATTATTATTTAATATAAAATTGGATGAGAATATAATAAAATAATTAATCAATTAATATAAAAAAATTGAAGTTAAAATATCAAAATTAATTTCTTAAAATATTTTAAATAAATATATTTAAAATATTTATACTAATTTCTATATAAAACCCATAAAAATGAATTAAATAAATAAATAAAATAATCTTTTATATTGTATATTATAATTTATGACAAAACTTGAATAATATAAATAAATAAATTATAACATATAATTATAACCTATGAAAAATATATAATAATACAAATAAATATGATTATATATATATATATATATATATATATATTAATGTTATAAATTATTAAAAAGATAATAAGTTCTTTTTGAAGAAGATAGGTGTTGATAATATAGGAATTTGTCATACTTTCTAATGATAGCTAAAAGTGTAGCACCTTGTGTCCCTCTGTATATTTTATTGTATCTTATAGCTTATGTTAAATTTAAGTGTTTTTAAATACTATTTGTTGATAACATGTATCTTTGGAAAACTTTGCAATGATATATAAAAATGATATTATATAATTAAAAATTAAATTTATAAAAGTAAATTATATATATATATATATATATAAAATTATTTTTAATAAATTTAATTTTATGTTTATATAATTTTTGAAGTCATGTTAGATGTTATATATTTTTTAAAGGTTAAATATTTATTTTTATAATTTATTGTATTAAATTTATTTTATACAAAATGATTCATCTTATCTTCAATTTTTGTAACACCCTTACAACATTTTTAGAATTAAATAAATTAAATTTGTAAAAACACGGGCATTACAAAAATAGCATAAAAATCAACAAGTCCACATACATAGATATAAAATTGAAGAATTATTTATCACATAATTTTGATATAGTATATGTAGTTGCACTTGTTTCATATGTTTAGATCACTGGTTTATATTTAGCTCTTTTTAATATATTTTACTTTCCTAGTTTTTTTTTGTTATTTAGTGTATCATAAGCATATTTTGATCTATCATTTATCTTCTAGATCCACCCAAGTGTCCTAAAACTTGTTTAGGTTTATGCTTTAATATTTATGTGTCTTGACTATTTTTTTAATAGTCCCAAATTAGTCTTGACATTTTTTGTATAGTATAAGGGTGATCATTGTATATATTGAGAAATCCATATAAATATCCTCAGAATAAGCTCACTAAAATAACATGAAAATAATTTTCATGATGATGAAAATAAGAAACAACCGAATATATATTATTAATTGAAATAAATGTAAAAGTATATTATTTAGCTTATCTGTTATTGACCCTTTAATAAGAGGCGGAACAATAAATCTCCATTTAGCACACATCTCCATATCCCATTGGGATAGACTCCCTTGTTTTCACTTTAGCTAGGAAGAAGCCACTTATAAAATATAAAGTTCCATTTCATGCAACATCACATGTAAGGGCCTCTCTTTATCCTCAAAAATATGGGCATTGCATTCTTTCTAAAATTTCTAGATGAAAATAGTTGGATTGCATCTCCATAGATTATACAAAGAATGCTTTACATCACCAATTGGCTAGAATGTAAAATTCATCCTTAGTGAAGAGTGACAAGGCCAAGACCTGTTAAACTTACCACAAAGCCATGCCCAACACTAGACCAAAAATGGACACTTAAACAATATATGATTCATTGTTCTCTCTTCTGATTTACACATACAACACCTTTAAGGACCTATAACTCCCATTTTATTCAACCTATCGTGAGTTAGGATGAGATTTTGAACTACCAACCAATCAAAATCCCTAGATTTTTGTAGACCGTCTTTACCCCAACACAAAAAACATGCACATGCCAAAGACTCATTTAAAGCCTTCACCATTTGATATCCAATCATTGCTGAATAAATTTCTAATTTTTATCAAATCTAATGAAGTTGATCATCCTTATCTTTAAGGAAAATTTTCCTCTTCGAAAGACAAGCCTCTACAACCCTTCCCAATTCCTATGGGAAGGGAAGATTGACCAAACTTTTCCAAGTGTTGTTGGGCCTAACCACTCCTGTTTGATTTTCTAAATAATCCACCACTTTATTTCCCTAGAGGAATTTTAAGAATTTTATCATCTCTAATCCTTCAAAGCTTTCTATTAGGGCTCTATGACCATTCCAAGAATATACCCAAAAAATTACTTTCTGGGCATTATTTACCAGCCAAGAAACATGTTGGGAAATAATCGATCTGAATTTGAGAAAAAAATTCCCTAGATGGGATCCTTTAAGTAGATTAGCCATTGAAACCACACTATTTGGATTTGAGCCAAAATACTTAGCCCAAATCAATTTACACCAAAGACTATCAAAATTAGAAATCCTTAACTAGACCAATTTTGCTGTGAAAGGTAAATTCTGTAGATGAAGTTCCTTAATTATTACTCCACCTCTCTATTTCCTTTTAGACACATTCTCCCATTTCATCAATGGAATAATTTTATCTTCTCCCATCCCTTGTCATAAAAAGTCCTTCATTATCTTATTTAGGGACTTAATCGCTTGGAAAGGAGGGTGCAAAATAGAAAACCAATAGGTTAGGAGTGCACTTAAATATACCTTAATCAAGGTAATGTGACCCACTTAGGATAGCCATTTTCCTTTCCAAGAGGATAACTAAACTTTGAATTGATGAACCATACCATTCCACAAACCTTTTTTTCCTGCACCAGTAAAGAGAGGCATCCCCAAATGTTTGTTGGGGAACTTACCAATCCTAAAACATAAAATCCTAGCTAGATTTATTTGAACCATCTAAGCATTATTTACAAACTAAATTTTTGATTTACTTTCATTTAGAAATTGCCTAGAGGCCTCTTCATAACATTTCAAAATTGCCTTTTTTCAGCTTCTTTAACCAACACCTACCCAAAGAGGAAGGTATCATCTATAAATTGATGATGAGAGAGACTTTACACATTATCCACCACTTTGAAACCCTGCAGCCTCCCAATTGATTTAACCTGACTAACTACTTTTCCCAACACCTTTACCATCAAAATGAATAGAAAATGGGAAGGGTATCTCCCTGCCACAAGCCACACGAAGCATAAAAAAAAACTATCAAACTACCATTGATCAAAACTGAATACTTAGGCCCAATAATACAACTAAAACCCCATTGACACCATTCTTTATTGAAACCAAATTTACTCATAATATTCATTAGGAAGCACTAATTAACTTGATCATAGGCCTTACTGATATCTAATTTAACCAACATCCATTTATGGTGATTATGAGATAGATAATGAATAATCTCATGAGCCACAATAATACCTTATTGGATATTCCTACCTGGGACAAATCCCACTTGTTATTTAGAAATAAGAATATCTAATATAGGTTTAAGCCTACTATCTATAAATTTAGAGATGATTTGATACATTGTATTTCACAAGGAAACCATCCTATAATCATTGAAAGAAACTTGAGATTCACCTTTAATAAATAATAAAAAAGAATTCACATTCAAATTTTAGGATGCCTTCCTTCTCACCCTGGATTCTACCACCATCTTCCAAACATCCTCTCCTACCACCTCCCAAAATAATTGGAAAAATGCCACTAGGAAGCTATCTAAACTAAGGGATTTATCTTTTGCCATAACAAACACTACCATTCTAATTTATTCAAATAAAATTAGGGCCGTCAATTTAGCATTCATTTCATTTGAAACCAAAGGAGGAACTAAATATAAAAGAGATTTTTATGCCTCCAAATTTGATATGTCTTCAACATTCAATAACTCATGAAAAAAGACTACAACCTTTTCCCTTATCTCCCCAAGTGATTTCAACAAATCCCCCATCCATGTCCTAATATAATCTGTACACTTCACATTCATTTTGGCTCAAACTAAGATGTGAAAAAAAATTGATTTCCTATCACCATCTTTTAAGCAATTATCTCTAAATTTTTGTTTCCAATAAATCTCTTCATGTTGAATCAACTCTTCATAATCCCTCATCAACATCTTTTCCCTAGCATATGCCTGAACGTCCATTTAAACTAAAGAAACCTGCTCATTGAGAGTGTGACACTTTGATTTAACCCTCACATTTTCTTGAAAAATGTTCTTGAAATTCACTTCATTCCACTTTTTAAGCCTATCCTTCATATATTAAATCCTCTTACACATTTGATACATCAGAGAGCCCAAGGGGAAAGGACACATTTTCCACCACTATTGAATTAATAGTAAAACGGATACATATCTCAACCTCATTAATTCAAACCCATAAGGACACCTCTCAAGGGGTCTATCACATTCTACTTTAAAATCTATCGACAAGTGATCCGAACCAGAATAGGACAACACCCAACTATCCACCTTCCATTTGTTTTGAAGCCAATTTGAACTCACCAAAAATTTGTCCAAATGATTAGTGATATTATCAATATCTATTCTCCTATTATTCTAGGTAAAACAGCCTATTTTTAGCTCCACATCCTCAAGATCATTATTGAGAACAAACCCATCAAAACCTTACATTGCTTGCTAACCAAACTATGTTCCACCCATTTCTCTTTAGAATTCAAAATTGCATTAAAATCTCCCCCATAAATTATTGTATAGACAAAAAACCTACTCAAAACATTAGATAAATCCATCTAGTACTGAGTCTTCAATATCACCCCCTATGGTCCATAGACGTTAATCAACAGAAATTGAATATCTAAACTAAAAATTGATATTCTACATAACTACCAATTACTTGTAACCTCCACAACTTCTAACCTAGTTGAGAATGGAGACTATAACACTACCAAGCCACCAAAAGCCCCTAATACCTCCATAAAGGAACCTTGCCAACATGACCAACTAGATATCATCAATGCCAAATATTCTACTAAACTCAGTTTAGTTTCTTGAAGAAGCATGATGTTAGAATTCTCTACATTAAGGAGATGTTCAACCAAGCATCTCTTGTTAGGGGAATTCAAACCCCTAATAGTACATGAGATAAGCTTTATAATCATGAAGAGGGGATTTCTGTCCCCCACGTTGTATCATCAATAAATAACTCTAGTGTTCCTTGTTTACCTCCCAAAATTTATCCGACCACTATATCCTTTCTATATTTTCATCCCCTTCTCTTTTGAGGTCCCAAATTCAACTGATCTAGATAAATTTGAATTTGAGATATTGTCAACACCTCTCTAGAATTAAGTTCCCTTTTCGAATCTTCTTTTCCTCCTGATTCTAATTGGCCTTCTACTATCAAACCTCTCTCTGCATTCACCAATCCCTCCTTTAACAACCAAGTCCTACCTATTTAATGCTAGTGAGTTTGATTTAGTGAAGACCTTATACATTGAGATTCTTGATCAATAAACTCATTGCTCTATAGCCTTAAATCTAGAGAGATTACCTCCCTGGATCCAAGATTTTCAATCAACTCCTTTGTTTCTCTAATCTTCAAAAAATTATTGTTAATTTATTCCTCTTTCCCACCCATTGGCTCTAAAAACCTATCCCTTTTAGATGATCCTATATTTGAACCACCCTGTTTATATTTTGGTCTCCACCTAGGTTGAATTGCCAGGGATTTTGTTTGAGGAAAGTTATTACCCATTTTTTAGAATTTATGAATATGTCATGGGTGGTGGCATTTGTAACATCTAAATGAGATTCTTTCCTTGTCAATTATTTGCTTCCATTTTCATCCTTTAGATTTAATCAAGATGCTTTTTGTGATCTATTTATCCAAATCCAAAAACATTCTAAACCTCACACACATCGCCTGTCTTCCTTTTACAAATCGCTCATCCACTTTGATCAGGTTACCTACCAAACCTCCCAATGTCATCAAACATTCCTTGTTCTAATACTCTAGAGGCAAACCATAGAAATGAACCTAAACTAGATAACTCCCTTTCCAAGCCAGCAAAGGATCAAAATTAAGGATCCATTCTTTCAACCACATCCCCACTCCATTTATGGACCAAAAAGGGTTTCCCAAGGTTTTCTCCTTCTCCTCTAAAGAGTTAAACAAAACCACAAAGAAACCCTTGGGAAAAAAACTTAACTTTAATCCAAAGCCCTAGTTATCTTACACCCACAATTCTATTACCCTAATTGTTGGCCATTTTCTTACATGTTTTTGAATAAGTGCACAACATATTAAACTCTTTACCTTTTCCACAAAAAAAAATATTTCCATTCCAAAACCACTACTTATCCAATCTTCACTCCATCCACCAATTTCTCTAGGATAATTTTAGGGGTTTCCTCTTCACTTTCTCCATAAATAGAAGCCTTAAATTGATGGTTTCCTCCAATAGGAATAACATTAGCCCTAGTTACCACTATCTTCCCTCCAACCAACACCCCTATAGATGTCTCAAGGACTTAAGGCTTGATAATAATAAGTTTTCCTTTCCACTAATCCCCTAACTTGCTTGATTTCTCCACTTCACTCCACCATTCCTTCTTCTCACCCATTTCTTCTTCTAATACTTTATTTATCTCTTTTTTCCATGATTACCCCCAATTTTAATACCTAACACACCTAACTTTCCTTTCAGTTGATGCTCTCACCCTAATTAGAACTTACTTGTTCATCCCTAATCGCACAATCATTTGATCTCTCTCCCTCACACCATCTTTTCTAGGTTCATGACTACATTTACCAGAGATGTATATCATTCATTTTGTCTACTTATTAGAATAAAACATTGTGGACAAATTTATATGATGTTTCAAAGTTTTCATTTTTAAATTTTTATAATATACTAACATGAATGAAGATAACACTAGATGAAATAGTGGGAATCATATTTACTCTAAAAATATACATCTTTAGAATTAAATGAACCAAATTGCAAAGGCATGAGAAGAAACAAATTAGTGTCTCAATCAATTTCCTTTTATATATTTTAGTTATAACATTTTGTATGATCAAATCTCACCTAGTCAAAAAAGATTCCAAAAATTGTAGACATTGTTATATCAAAAATTCCTAAACTAGTGGTGAATAATATTCCTATCCATGGACTATGCACTTGCCTCATTTCATTGAACACAAGTTTAATCCACATGCCAAACCTCATCACATTGAACACCAAACCAGTAGTTCATTACATCAGATACTTTTCACAAATAACCCACCATCATAGCTTAGTGTGTGAATGGCACTAGAGAATGGTCATCATAGAAGTGGACCCTAAGACCTCCCACTTCTAACACTCATCTCACTCACCACTAGGCTATCAATGCTAAGTTATATAATATCTCAGACTAGATTAAATATATTAATATATATTTTATTTTTCAATATATAATATATAAAAGTTTATAAATATTATATATTATATCTGATAATTATAATAATAAAATAATAATGATTTTATATAATATTAATAGCATTATAAGTAAATAATATATTATAATATTAATACACACACACACACACACACACACACACACACACACACACACAAAATTAATAATAGATTTCTATATTATATTTAATACATTATATTACAATATACAATAATATCTATTTTGGTCCATCAAAATATATGTTTTCAACATTTTCTAAATTACTATTTTTAGATTTTTTGTTTGATTAACTGAATATTTTTAAAGTGTTGTTTCTTTTCAATTATATAAATTGAAGAAGACATATATATAACATGTAAATATTTTTTTTTGATTGAAGAGTGTATCTATAAACATTAAAATATCAACCTATGTTCTAAAGAATTAAAGAGAAGCTATCGTAACATTTTATTAAGGTAGTGGGTTTTTCTTTTTAGTTTGTGGTGATTTGCACAATTTTATTAATGTAGAACTAAAATTTCAAATTGAATTTTAAGGAGAGTACCATCTATTAACTATATAAAGAATTTTAGAGAGATCAAAAGGTGAGGTGAAACTCTACAATTTGAAAATTAGATTTAGTCTTGATCCTCTTTATTATTTAAGTTGAAAATTATATTTTAAGTTTATGATGTAAATCAAATGAGAAAGATTGAAATAAAAGTGCATCATGTTTGGGCACCACCCAATATTATCTTTATTCATGACATCAAGGTTTTTTATTTTGCAATTGATGAAACTTGAAATTTGAGTCACCATGTATGGGTTGGTTAGAATATGCAGAGAGGAATCCTAGGTGGGTGTCTCACCATGAAAACACCTCCAATATTATTAATCAAAGTGAGCTATAGTCACAACATCATATGAACTTTATATTTATAGCATGAAAGAGATGATAGGTTTTTTCAACAATTTTTTTATAATCTTCAACATATTAAAGATGATTACTTTTATATTTATATTTTTATTTTTTATGCATTTATTTATTTTCTTAATATAGACTAACTTTAATTAAATCTTTAGTATTCCATATTAAAGTTTGAACTTTGATTTTTAAGTTTGATAAATATTCAAACTCATTAACACACCTTTAAATATTGTCAATAATATCTTTAAATTTTTAATAATGGTTTGTTTGTATTTTTCTAAATTTATTATTTATTAATCATTTGAAATCTATTCTATTAGATTTTTATTTTGCATTTGTATTTTCACTTACATTAATGTTTTTTTTTCTCTGTATTCCATTATAATTGTATGATATTTTTTAGTGCATTAATGTTTTATTTTCTATATATTCCATTATAATTGTATGATAATATTTAGTGAAACAATTCATTATATCTAATGCATTTTTATGCCAAGTAACTTCAAAATTCATATAAAATAATGTTGATAAATAAAAAGTCTAAAGTTTAAAATCATAATTTCTTGGTCATATAGTAGAGACAACAACAGAACAAGTGTATCATAAAAATTATAGTGGTTTTAATTGGAAAAGCTTATATTTGTTTTATATAGTAATGCTAGTAATGCACATCTACACCTGTTATGAGTTAGCTTAGTTTTTTACTCACAATATCCTCATAGAAAGGTAGTCATAATATACTAACTCATAATATACTCATAAAAAGATGATCATCGTAATTACACATGAATATCCATCAACCTAATGTGAATTCTTCTCTATTTTAATTTCATAATTTACATTTTTAAAAATAAACTATGAGATAAAATAATAATAAGCAATAAGAGGACTCTCATTTAGGAGGAAACAGTGGTCCTCGGAATAACATCATAAATAATTGAATATATTATTGCCAAAATATATCCACAGTGTCCCTATTTTCTACTTGACCTTGGTGTATAGGATAACTAAGATTGTACATATTACTAGAATGGGATTAAAACAAAGCTTTATCACTAATAAAGAAAACAAGATTCACCATAACACTTGCATGGTGTTGTGCTAACCAACTTCCCTTCTAATGCCTCTATATTATCTTTAAAATGATGCATTCACTACCACACTCACGATTTGATTCACAATATACATAATTCTTTGTTTATGTAGGAAGTTTTCTATATCTTAAACATCAGTTTATAAGATATACACTTTACTCTATATACATTACTATTAATCTTAGATTTCTATAATACATATTTCGATGATTTTAACACATAGTTTACTCTTCTTTTACGCAGTCTGAATTATAATACAAGATTCAATATATTATATTAAATAACTATTATAATAATCTCATTTCTCACTATTATGGTCTCACAATTTGCTATTATAGTTTAACATAATTGGTATATCTAGATTGCTACATAAGAATGATATTGCTTAAATTGCTATATAGTAAATCAATATACTCAGGTCACCCTATATACATATTATTTCTATGTATATAAATACATCACTATATATATATATATATATATATATATATATATTCTCATCATTTAAATAGGTTTCTATAATTAAATCACTATGTGTGTGTGTGTACACACACACACACACACATACAATGATTTAATTATAGAAACCTAGTACAATGATATATATATATATATATATATATATATATATATATATATATATATATATATATATATATATATATATATATAAACCTAGTACAATGATGTGTGTGTGTGTGTGTGTGTGTGCGTGTGTGTGTGTGCATAATTCACTATATCAACATAGTTTGCTATCATAAATAATATAGTACATAGATCACCATTATAACACACAATTTGTAAAACATTAATACGTAGAATTTACCAAATTCATCACAAAATCTAAACAAAATCACCTACCTTGTTATAGTGTTCAAAATGGTATGATATGGATAAACTTTCCCTTGTTTGATCTTTCTCTCCTCTTCATGCTACCCTTCTCTTCCCAATTCATGTTCCCTCTTTTATCCTTTTCTTCTCCTCTTATTCTCTCCTATTCCATGCCACTCTTCCTTTTCTTCTTATTTTTCCATTGTACTTATATTGTGCTTTCTTTAAATCCATTTTTTTTTCTTTTTGTGTTTTCTCTTTTTTTTTCCTAAATATACATTTACAAATTATAACACAATGGTTTTATTTGTTTTATTTCTTTTATGAGGCTTTTCCATTTATATTTATTTCTAAATATAAAACAATTTCTTTATTTGTTATTAACTTTGTATAGGTAAATAATTAACTTATTAATCATTAATTTTGTATTAACACCATTGACTCTATTAATTATAAATAATGTCTAGGTTAGTTTCTAAATTAGCTTAGGATAACAATATAATTTGTTACTATCTTAGTATAGGTGATCAAAATCATGACTTGATGATAATATGACAGTTATAAAGTCAATTATATTCCTTTAAATAGTAATTTATATTCCTAAAATATCATAAAGATAACCTACCAATGTTCTCAAACATTAGTAAGACACAATGGTTAGTCTAGATGTGATAGTAACTAGGTACTAACTACACAAATTTGGATTCTTGAAAAAACATTAATGATCATGAATACAATAACATGATATAAATACATACTATAATAATAAAATCACAAAATATTAATTCTATATAAGTATTGAACTGTGCTAACACACAACTAATATGCATAAATATTTATCTAAATGCAAATAATCATAAAAAATATACTAATGCTAACCATTCAAACTATGCATATAATGAGTGATATTTAATGTGGTGTATTCATAAACTATATTCATTCCTCTATCATCTCCCAATACCTCCATCTAAATCACCCTCTTTGATGATCCTCTCCCTCCATCATTCTCTGAGGGATGAATCTCTTAGGTATGTCCAACTCATGACATTAGTCTATGGCATTATAATTATATCATAAAATATTGATGAAAGAAAAAAATCAACATGATCATAATGTAAATAATATACAATAAACTAAATACATAGTAATAAAATCATGAAATCAAAGCAACATACAACTATCTCATAATAGCATATGACTTACAGGTTAGTTAGATAATAATCAAATCAAATTACCAACCATAAAAATCCATGGATGACGAAACAAATTCTCTTAGTGAGGAATTGAGATGTGACATCCTTCCTATTAAATCTGATAATCATCCTAATGACACTTATTCAAACATTAGTTCTGAATTATAAATATTATTCACCAAAAACGTAACATAGTGTGAAGTAACAAATCAAGCAAACAACTATAGAAATTGCCTACAAAACTCATCATAGTCCTCCAAAGTAGCACTATAAAAGACCTTGTACTATGACATCTCTCTATTACATAAATAAAATTTTTACATGTCAATTACTCTGATTCATTCAACCGTGGCCACCATAGTATCCATAACCTTCAAAGCATTCCAATCTAATACATGTGAAATATCAGCTATATACTTTTTAAGATAAGAAACATGGAAGACATTATGAAATAAATCTAGGGTTCATGTTAAAATAATCCTATACATTATAGGATTTAATAATTCTAAAACCTTGAAGGGTCCCACATATCTTGATAAAAGTTTTGTTAACTTCTCAAATTTAATCGAGCTCTTCTATAGTTTAACCTGCAAAAACACTTTATCATCTACTAAAAATTATTTATTTATTCTCATATCAGCATAAATCTTCTTCTTATCATTGTCCTCATCTAATATTTTCCTAATTAATATAACTTGATCTTCCATTTCTAAAAGCATCTCAGGTTCAAAGTCTACTTTGTCTTCCAACCTGTCCCAATTGATTGGTGTTCTGCACCTTCTTCTAGACAATGCTTCAAATGGGGACATCTTTAAAGTTAATTGGTATGAGTTATTGTAATAAAAAACAACCAACAAAATATTATCTTCTCATTTTTACTATTGATCCATTAAATATATACGAATAAGATCCTCTAACACTTGATTAACTCACTCAGCATGACCATGAGTCTTTGTGTGATATGCAGTGTTGATGTTTAATTATGTACTCAAATATAAATTTAGAGTTACCCAAAATTTAGAATTTATCTTTGTATTATGATCTAAAATGATATTATCTAAGAATCCATGCAATCAATACACTTCTTTTACAAACCTATTCATAAGAGTGGGTACATCATCAGTCAAATTGCCTGATATAAAATAAACTACCTTGGTTAGCTTATCAACTACAACCAAGGTCATATCATATTTAATTTATGTTAATGGTAAACTTTGAACAAATTCCATACTGATCACCTACCACTTCAATTTGTTATGTCATTTGGATATAACAATCCATCTATATGCACATGTTTAACTTTCACTCGCTGACATTCCATACATCGTGACACAAATTTCACATCTTTCTTGATTTACTTCTAGAAATAAAGTGGTCTAAGCTCTGTCATGAGTTTGGTTACTCCTAGATGTCCTGAATATGGGACATTGTGAAGTTCTTTTAGTACTATGTTCTATATATTTTCTCAATCTAGCACATACATTCTTCCATTGTATTACAAAATATCATCATTCTCTAATCTAAATCCTTTATACCTAGAATTTTTAGATAATGCTTTTTTTGACATGATCATAGAATTCATCTCTTGATGAGAATTTGATCATGTGATCCTTGAAATTACTCCAAATATTATCTATGACTGCTATGTTCCTCATATAACTTAAGGCATCAGGTACTCTATTTTCCTTTCCTTTGATATAGTTGATATCAAAATTATAATCAAACAATAACTTTAGACAATGTCTCTAATGAAAATTTAGATTTGGTTGGGTAAAGATATACTTGAGTCCTACGTTATCATTCTTGATCTCAAATGGTTTTCCTAATAAATAATGCCTTCAAACTTATAAGCATAATTTTTGCAAGTTATAGGTCATCTATATGAGGTAGTGGATACCTATTTTTGATAGTTACCTTATTAAACATTATATAATCTATGTAAATCCAAATAATGTCATCCTTATTCTTGACAAAGACAATTGGTACATGCCATGGTGATACACTTGGCCTGATCAACTTCTTTGACAATAATTTATGGATTTGAGCCTTCAATTCAACCAATTCAATGGATATCATCCTATATGGTACCTTATAATATGATTTTTATCTATGTATGATATCGATATAGAAATCAAATTCATGTTAAGGAGGCAATCCTGATAATTCTTTTGGAAACACATCATGAAAATTACTAAGGAATTGATCATCTTCAAGAGATGATTCCTTAGATTCTTCCATTTCATTTATCTCGATGATAAATGCTTGGCATATTTTTCCTTGAGCCTTCTCTAGTTACATTTCAAAAATTTACATGAGCCTCAACTCTCTCTTCTCATCTTGAATTTGTGTCTGATTTCTAAAATCATCCAAACACTCAACCTTTTTTAGGTAGCATTCAACCTTAGCTTTCTGCTTCATAAGCCAGTTGAATCCTAAGATCATATCATATGACCTGAATGGTACTACATAAATATTTAATACTATTATGAATTCAAGAAACCTAATCTCTATTTCAACTAAACACTTATCAATTTTGACTTTTGAATCATTCCCATATTATACTGACCATGCATTTTCCATTACTCCAACTCTTTTAGATAACTTATTTAAAAGTTTAGGATCTATAAAACATCATATATCCCTTATATCTATCAAAATATAAACTAAATTTTTAAACAAAATACATAACAGTTATATGGGCGAAGCCTAGAATTTGACTTAATAATTATCAACTATCGCATGAATACATTGCGAGAAAGTTCCTTGCTGATGAGTAGAACCTTTGTTATATGACTTATCTTGGGTACACTCATGAGTATAAAGGTCACCTCCACAAATGAAGCAACTACTAGGTTGCCCTTTCCTATTAGCCTATTGGTTTCCCTTTAAACCACTTTGAAACCATTGCCTATTTTCTTGTTGCCTAAACTAACGTTGAATATGTCATTCTAGTTTTTAAACTAGTTCTTAGAGTCTCCACTCCTATGCTTCTAGTTATTATTTTTTTAAATTTGGTTTAGAACTTTCAAATTTTTTCTTAAACTTATCTTTGGCATGTGTAAGATATTTCAACTTTTATTCTTATTTGACTGCCTTCTCAAAGACCTAGTCCATAGAATATGGTCTATGAACATCCACCTCTACACCAATCCAAGTGTTTAATTCCATGATAAAAGTTTTAATCCTTAACCTCTCATCTTCTTGATACTAAGGTACTTACTCTAGAAGTTTAGTGAACTAATCCCAGTTCTCATTCACTAATGAGTATTCTTGCTTTAGATTCTATAAATCTATAAGCTTCTAGTCAAAGTATAACTCTAGAATCCACCATGATCTAAACAATTTTAAAAATTGTTCCCATGTAATGGTGGTTGAGTTAAGATTTATTTTCAACTTTTTGTTAGCCTACCACGTAGCTACTTCATCATCTAATTGGTAAGATCCCCAAACTACTTTAATGACATTGGAGTAGTTTTGAATCTCTAAATACTTTTCCATCTTAGTCAAACATGTTTTAGCTCTATCACCCAATACAATTCCATCAAACTTAGGTCAATTCACATTTTTTATATCCTAAGGGTTTTCCTTGTTAGTGAGATGATCTTCTAGTACATTTTGGTGGACTTCCTCTTCATGGCCATGAACTTCCTACTCCATGGCTAAACTTTGGTCCCTAGTTTCATTCATGGCTTCAATAATCTAATCTAACTTTTTTTCTTGCTCAGTGGCAAATTTATTAAGATCAAATGGGGGGTTACTATCATTGACATTGTAATGAACCTCACTGGATACTCTAGCTTTCACCATTCTCCTTCCTGAAAAATAAAAAGATACAAAAATATTAGTGAAATCATTAAGTCCTAGAGTTTGAGTTACAACTTTGATACCGAATGTAACAAAAAAAATTTAAATAAATCTACTTAGAGTAACATAATTTTTTTTTAAATAAATCAATGTATTCTTTCATTAGATTTCACCTTGAAAATCTAATTAGTGATCTAGATAAAAAACTATAAGTATGTTAACTCTAAAATAAACATGTGACATATATCTATCATTAATCATTATCATCAGATGAAACACAACATAACTAAATATAAAACGTTAGATGTCTAGCCATAGGTGGTATAAATATACAGCCAATATTGTCAATGTACAATAAGTAAATAATTACATTTCATTATGAATGATGTTTCAATAATAATAAATATAATATAATATACAAAATCCAAGGCTCTATGGATCATGAGTTCTCAAACTCTAGTATCTATGGCAAACTCAAGTGCAGTCTCCAAATAAGTACTAGTATGGAAAGGAAGAGCATCATCTAAGTATTTTTCCATACCAACCATGGACCATCGATCCTTCATAAAATCCCCCATTAAAGAATGACCCTCCCTTCACAAATGAGTAGATAGTGATGATGCAATAATCTGGAGAGATAAGCTAGTACCTATGTGCTATATGATTTATAAGAATATGAAATGTACTAAAAAAAAAAAATTCTAACATGATATTTCATAAATATGTAAATCATACAAATGACTTGACAATGTCAAAATAACATTATTTTGGCTAAAGTTTTTACTAGATATTGATATCTAAGATCAGTCAATTTTATATGCATCACTTGATCAGATTATTTTCATCTAGCATTAGGGATAATAATAAGCTAGTGAAATATGTCTCACTACTTACTTAGTACCATCAATACGAGATTTGCTTAATATAAATATAACCAACATATTCATATAGATTACTTCCTACTTGTAGGCATAAAACATGTTAAACATATAAATAATCAAAATACTTACATTTAGTTTTTCAAACGTATGAATGAATATCCACCATATGATTTATCACATAAATAATAATAAGAATAGCAAGTACAATTTATACCAACTAGGTATAATCTATATTTAGATTGCATATTCCTAATTTTTGTAAGTAGATTCAAATATAATTCATTCTATGACTAGCATTAATATCATAGTCTATTGTTCATATGTACAACTACTCAATTACATAGCCAGTCATAATAATTTCAAAGAATCAAATAACTCATGAACTAAGTCACATCTCTTATGAACATAATCTTTAATTTTTACATCTTACTATATTTTTAGGAGACTGTATTCATATAGTAATAGTTTACTATCCCTTGGGTCCTATGACTTACTTTTAATAGTCAATAAAACTATAACTATATACACACACTTCCCAATGTACTAATAAGTGTTATATATGCACATGAGTAGCTAAATTCTCTTATTGATATATTTCATATATATGCTTACTTTTACTACCAAATGCATTCTTAATATGTACCACATATAAGCAAATAATATTTATAATGCTATGTATAAATGTCACTAGTCATTTATATTTCTAGGTTAGTTAAAGTCCATCGAGTACCTGGACAATAATGAAGCAGGGGTAAAAGTAATCTTCTATCACTTCATGTGCTACTTCTAATAAGTATCATAATAATTATAGTGATATTAATTTGACAACCTAATATTTGTTTTATAGAGTAATGTTAATAATGCACAACTACACATATTATGATTTAGCTCGGTTTTTTACTCACAATATCTTCATAAAAAGGTAGTCATAATATACAAACTCATAATATACTAAAAAAAAATTGATCGTCATAATTACACATGAATATCCATCAGCCTAATGTGGATTCTTCTATATTTTAAATTTCATAATTTATATTGTTTAAAATAAAGTATGAGATAAAATCATAATAAGAAGTAAGAGGATTCTCAGTTAGGAGGAAATAGTGATCCTTAGAATCGCATCATAAATAATTGAATATATATTGGTGCAAAAATCTCTCCATAACATCCTAGTTTTATACTTGACCTTGGCATATAGGATAACTAAGATTGTATATATTACTATAATGGGATCAAAAAAAATACTTATCACTAATAAATATAACAAGATTTTTTTTGATCCCATTATAGTAATATATACAATCTTAGTTATCCTATATGCCAAGGTCAAGTATAAAACTAGGATGCTATGGAGAGATTTTTGCAGCAATATATATTCAATTATTTATGATGCGATTCTAAGAACCACTATTTCCTTCTAACTGAGAGTCCTCTTACTTCTTATTATGATTTTATCTCATACTTTATTTTAAACAATATAAATTATGAAATTTAAAATATAGAAGAATCCACATTAGGCTGATGGATATTCATGTGTAATTACGATGATCAATTTTTTTTTAGTATATTATGAGTTTGTATATTATGACTACCTTTTTATGAAGATATTGTGAGTAAAAAACCGAGCTAAATCATAATATGTGTAGTTGTGCATTATTAACATTACTCTATAAAACAAATATTAGGTTGTCAAATTAATATCACTATAATTATTATGATACTTATTAGAAGTAGCACATAAAGTGATAGAAGATTACTTTTACCCCTGCTTCATTATTGTCCAGGTACTCGATGGACTTTAACTAACCTAGAAATATAAATGACTAGTGACATTTATACATAGCATTATAAATATTATTTGCTTATATGTGGTATATATTAAGAATGTATTTGGTAGTAAAAGTAAGCATATATATGAAATATATCAATAAGATAATTTAGCTATTCATGTGCATATATAACACTTATTAGTACATTGGGAAGTGTGTATATAGTTATAGTTTTATTGACTATTAAAAGTAAGTCATAGGACCCGAGGGATAGTAAACTATTACTATATGAATACAGTCTCCTAAAAATATAGTAAGATGTAAAAATTAAAGATTATGTTCATAAGAGATGTGACTTAGTTTATGAGTTATTTGATTCTTTGAAATTATTATGACTGGCTATGTAATTGAGTAGTTGTACATATGAACAATAGACTATGATATTAGTGCTAGTCATAGAATGAATTATATTTGAATCTACTTACAAAAATTAGGAATATGCAATCTAAATATAGATTATACCTAGTTGGTATAAATTGTACTTGCTATTCTTATTATTATTTATGTGATAAATCATATGGTGGATATTCATTCATACGTTTGAAAAACTAAATGTATGTATTTTGATTATTTATATGTTTAACATGTTTTATGCCTACAAGTAGGAAGTAATCTATATGAATATGTTGGTTATATTTATATTAAGCAAATCTCGTATTGATGGTACCAAGTAAGTAGTGAGACATATTTCACTAGCTTATTATTATCCCTAATGCTAGATGAAAATAATCTGATCAAGTGATGCATATAAAATTGACTGATCTTAGATATCAATATCTAGTAAAAACTTTGGCCAAAATAATGTTAGTTTGACATTGTCAAGTCATTTGTATGATTTACATGTTTATGAAATATCATGTTAGAATTGATTTTTTATGGTACATTTCATATTCTTATAAATCATAAAGCACACAGGTACTATCTTATCTCTCCAGATTCTTCCATCATCACTATCTACTCATTTGTGAAGGGAGGGTCATTCCTTAATGGGGGATTTTATGAAGGATCGATGGTCCATGGTTGGTATGGAAAAATACTTAGATGATGCTCTTCCTTTCCATACTAGTACTTATTTGGAGACTGCACTTGAGTTTGCCATAGATACTAGAGTTTGAGAAATCATGATCCATAGAGCCTTGGATTTTGTATATTATATTATATTTATTATTATTGAAACATCATCCATAATGAAATGTAATTATTTACTTATTGTACATTGACAATAGTGGCTGTATATTTGTACCACCTATGGCTATACATCTAACGTTTTATATTTAGTTATGTTGTGTTTCATCTGATGATAATGATTAATGATAGATATATGTCACATGTTTATTTTAGAGTTAACATACTTATAGTGTTTTATCTAGATCACTAATTAGATTTTCAAGGTGAAATCTAATGAAAGAATACATTGATTTATTTAAAATTTTTAATGTTACTCTAAGTAGATTTATTTAAATTTTTTTTGTTACATTTGGTATCAAAGCTGTAACTCAAACTCTAGGACTTAATGATTTCACTAATATTTTTGTATCTTTTTATTTTCCAGAAAGGAGAATGGTGAAAGCTAGACTATCCAGTGAGGGTCATTACAATGTCAATGATAGTAACCCCCCATTTGATCTTAATAAATTTGCCACTGAGCAAGAAAAAAAGTTAGATTAGATTATTGAAGCCATGAATGAAATCAGGGACCAAAGTTTAGCCATGGAGTAGGAAGTTCATGGCCATGAAGAGGAAGTGCACCAAAATGTACTAGAAGATCATCTCACTAAGAAGGAAAACCCTTAGGATATAAAAAATGTGAATTGACCTAAGTTTGATGGAATTATATTGGGTGATAGAGCTAAAACATGTTTGACTAAGATGGAAAAGTATTTAGAGATTCAAAACTACTCCAATGTCATTAAAGTAGTTTGGGGATCTTACCAATTAGATGATGAAGTAGCTACGTGGTAGGCTGACAAAAAGTTGAAAATAAATCTTAACTCAACCACCATTACATGGGAACAATTTTTAAAATTTTTTAGATCATGGTGGATTCTAGAGTTATACTTTGACTAGAAGCTTATAGATTTATAGAATCTAAAGCAAGAAAACTTATTAGTGAATGAGAACTGGGATTAGTTCACTAAACTTCTAAAGTAAGTACCTTAGTATCAAGAAGATGAGAGGTTAAGGATTAAAATTTTTATCATGGAATTAAACACTTGGATTGGTGTAGAGGTGGATGTTCATAGACCATATTCTATGGACTAGGTCTTTGAGAAGGCAGTCAAATAAGAATAAAAGTTGAAATATCTTACACAGGCCAAAGATAAGTTTAAGAAAAAGTTTGAAAGTTCTAAACCAAATTTAAAAAAATAATAACTAGAAGCATAGGAGTGGAGACTCTAAGAACTAGTTTAAAAACTAGAATGCCATATTCAACGTTAGTTTAGGCAACAAGAAAATAGGCAATGGTTTCAAAGTGGTTTAAAGGGAAACCAATAGGCTAATAGGAAAGGACAACCTAGTAGTTGCTTCATTTGTGGAGGTGACCTTTATACTCATGAGTGTACCCAAGATAAGTCATATAAAAAAGGTTCTACTCATCAGCAAGGAATTTTCTAGCAATGTATTCATGCGATAGTTGATAATTAATAAGTCAAATTCTATGCTTCACCCATATAACTGTTATGTATTTTGTTTAAACATTTAGTTTATATTTTGATAGATATAAGGGATATATGATGTTTTATAGATCCTAAAATTTTAAATAAGTTATCTAAAAGAGTTGGAGTAATGAAAAATGCATGGTTAGTATAATATGGGAATGATTCAAAAGTCAAAATTGATAAGTGTTTAGTTGAAATAGAGATTAGGTTTATTGAATTCACAATAGTATTAAATATTTATGTAGTACCATTCAGGTCATATGATATGATCTTAGGATTCAACTGGCTTATGAAGCAGAAAGCTAAGGTTGAATGCTACCTAAAAAAGGTTGAGTGTTTGGATGATTTTAGAAATTAGACACAAATTCAAGATGAGAAGAGAGAGTTGAGGCTCATGTAAATTTTTGAAATGTAACTAGAGAAGGCTCAAGGAAAAATATGCCAAGCATTTATCATCGAGATAAATGAAATGGAAGAATCTAAGGAATCATCTCTTGAAGATGATCAATTCCTTAGTAATTTTCATGATGTGTTTCCAAAAGAATTATCAGGATTGTCTCCTTAACATGAATTTAATTTCTATATCGATATCATACATAGATCAAAATCATATTATAAGGTATCATATAGGATGATAACCATTGAATTGGTTGAATTGAAGGCTCAAATCCATAAATTATTGTCAAAGAAGTTGATCAGGCCAAGTGTATCACCATGGCGTGTACCAATTGTCTTTGTCAAGAATAAGGATGACATTATTTGAATTTACATAGATTATATAATGTTTAATAAGGTAACTATCAAAAATAGGTATCCACTACCTCATATAGATGACCCATAACTTGCAAAAATTATGCATGCTTTATAAGTTTGAAGGCATTATTTATTAGGAAAACCATTTGAGATCAAGAATGATAACTTAGGACTCAAGTATATCTTTACCCAACCAAATCTAAATTTTCATTAGAGACATTGTCTAAAGTTATTGTTTGATTATAATTTTGATATCAACTATATCAAAGGAAAGGAAAATAGAGTACCTGATGCCTTAAGTTATAAGAGGTACATAGCAGCCATAGATAATATTGGGAGTAATTTCAAGGATCACGTGATCAAATTCTTATCAAGAGATGAATTCTATGATAATGTCAAAAAAGTATTATCTAAAAATTCTAGGTATAAAGGATTTAGATTAGAGAATGATGATATTTTGTAATACAATGGAAGAATGTATGTGCTAGATCGAGAAAATATATAGAACATAGTACTAAAAGAACTTCACAGTGTCCCATATTCAGGACATCTCAGAGTAACTAAGCTCATGATAGAGCTTAGACCACTTTATTTCTAGAAGGGAATCAAGAAAGATGTAATGAAATTTGTGTCACGATGTATGGAATGTCAACGAGTGAAAGTTAAACATGTGCATATAGATGGATTGTTATATCCAAATGACATACCAAATGGAAGTGGTAGGTGATCAGTATGGAATTTGTTCAAATTTTACCATTAACAAAAAATAAATATGATATGACCTTGGTTGTAGTTGATAAGCTAACCAAGGTAGTTTATTTTATATCAGGCAATTTGACTGATGATGCACCCACTCTTATGATAAGGTTTGTAAAGGAAGTGTATTGATTGCATGGATTCTTAGATAATATCATTTTAGATCATAATACGAAGATAAATTCTAAATTTTGGGTAACTCTAAATTCAGATTTGAGTACATAATTAAACATCAACACTGCATATCACACAAAGACTCATGGTCATGCTAAGTGAGTTAATCAAGTGTTAGAGGATCTTATTCATATATATTTAATGGATCAATAGTAAAAATGAGAAGATAATATTTTTTTGGTTGTGTTTTATTAAAATAACTCATACCAATTAACTTTGAAGATGTCCCCATTTGAAGCATTGTCTAGAAGAAGGTGCAGGACACCAATCAATTGGGACAGGTTAGAAGACAAAGTAGTCTTTGAACTTGAGATGCCTTTAGATATGGAAGATCAAGTTAGATTAATTAGGAAAATATTAGATGATGACAGTGATAAGAAGAAGAGTTATGCTGATATGAGAAAAAATAAATAATTTTTAGTAGATGATAAAGTGTTTTTGCAGGTTAAACTATAGAAGAGCTTGATTAAATTTGAGAAATTAACAAAACTTTTATCAAGATATGTGGGACCCTTCAAGGTTTTAGAAGTAGTAAATCCTATAGTGTATAGGATTATTTTGACATGAACCCTAGATTTATTTCATAATGTCTTCCATGTTTCTTATCTTAAAATGTATATAGCTTATATTTCACATGTATTAGATTGGAATGCTTTGAAAGTTATGGATACTATGGTGGCCACGGTAGAATGAATCAGAGTAATTGACATGTAAAATTTTTATTTATGTAATAGAGAGATGTCATAGTGTAAGTTCTTTTATAGTGCTACTTGGGAGGACTATGATGAGTTTTGTAGGCAATTTCTATAGTTGTTTGCTTGATTTGTTACTTCACACTATGTTACTTTTTTGTTGAATAATATTTATAATTCAGAACTAATGTTTGAATAAGTGTCATTAGGATGTTTACCAGATTTAATGGGAAGGATGACACATCTCAATTCCTCACTAAGAGAATTTGTTTAATCATCCATGGATTTTTATGGTTGGTTATTTGATTTGATTATTATTTAACTAACCTATAAGTCATATGCTATTATGAGATAGTTGTATGTTGCTTTGATTTCATGATTTTATTACTATGTATTTAGTTTATTGTATATTATTTACATTATGATCATGTTGATTTTTTTATTTCATCAATTTTTTATGATATAATTATAATGCCACAGACTAACTACCTTCTTGTCATGACTTGGACATACCTAAGAGATTCATCCCTCAGAGCATGATGGAGGGAGAGGATCATCAAAGAGGGTGATGTAGATGGAGGTATTGGGAGATGATAGAGGAATGAATATAATATATGAATACACCACATTAAATATCACTCATTATATGCATAGTTTGAATGGTTAACATTAGTATATTTTTGATGATTATTTGCATTTAGATAAATATTTATGCATATTAGTTGTGTGTTAGCACAGTTTAATATTTATATAGAATTAATCTTGTGTGACTTTATTATTTTAGTATGTATTTATATCATGTTATTGTATTCATGATCATTAATGTTTTTTCAAAAATCCAGATTTGTGTGGTTAGTACCTAGTTACTATCACATCTAGACTAACCATCGTGTCTTACTAATGTTTGAGAACATTGGTAGGTTATCTTTATGATATTTTAGGAATATAAATTACTATTTAAAGGAATATAATTGACTTTATAACTGTCATACTATGATCAAGTCATGATGTTGGTTGCCTATACTAAGATAGTAACAAATTATATTGTTATCCTAAGCTAATTTAGAAACCAACCTAGACATTATTTATAATTAATAGAGTCAATGGTGTTGATAAAATTAATGACCTATACAAAGTTAATAACAAATAAACAAATTGTTTTATATTTAGAAATAAATATAAATGGAAAAGCCTCGTAAAAGAAATAAAACAAATAAAACCATTGTGTTATAATTTGTAAATATATATTTAGGAAAAAAAAGAGAAAACAAAAAAAGAAAAAAAAATGGATTTAAATAAAGCACAATATAAGTACAATGGAAAAAGAAGAAGAAAAGGAAGAGTGGCATGGCATAGGAGAAAATAAGAGGAGAAGAAGAGGATAAAAGAGGGAACATGAATTGGGAAGAGAAGGGTAGCATGAAGAGGAGAGAAAGATCAAACAAGGGAAAGTTTATCCATATCGTACCATTTTGAACATTATAACAAGGTAGGTGATTTTGTTTAGATTTTGTGATGAATTTGGAAAATTCTATGTATTAATGTTTTACAAATTGTGTGTTATAATGGTGATCTATGTACTATATTATTTATGATAGCAAACTATGTTGATATAGTGAATTATGCACACACACACACACACACACACACACACACACACACACACATCATTGTACTAGGTTTATATATATATATATATATATATATATCACATTGTACTAGGTTTCTATAATTAAATCATTGTATGTGTGTGTGTGTGTACACACACACACATACACACACATAGTGATTTAATTATAGAAACCTATTTAAATGATGAGAACATACATACATACATACATACATACATACATACATACATACATACATACATACATACATACATACATACATACATACATACATACATATATATATATATATATATATATATATATATATATATATATATATATATATATATATATATATATATATATATATATATATATATATATATATATATATATATCTAAAAACATAGCGCTGTATTTATATACATAGAAATAATATGTATATAGAGTGACCTGAGTATATTGATTTACTATATAGCAATTTAAGCGCAATATCATTCTTATGTAGCAATCTAGATATACTAATTATGTTAAACTATAATAGCAAATTGTGAGACCATAATAGTGAGAAGTGAGATTATTATAATAGTTATTTAATATAATATATTGAATCTTATATTATAATTCAGACTGTGTAAAAGAAGAGTAAACTATGTGTTAAAATCAGTGAAATATGTATTATAACAATCTAAGATTAATAGTAATGTATATATAGTAAAGTGTATATCGTATAAACTGATGTTTAAGATATAGAAAACTTCCTACATAAACAAATAATTATGTATATTGTGAATCAAATCGTGAGTGTGGTAGTGAATGCATCATTTTAAAGTCAATATAGAGGCATTAGAAGGGAAGCTGGTTAGCACAACACAATGCAAGTGTTATGGTGAATCTTGTTTTCTTTATTAGTGATAAGGCTTTGTTGTAATCCCATTATAGTAATATGTACAATCTTAGTTATCCTATACACCAAGGTCAAGTAGAAAATAGGGACACTGTGGATATATTTTGGCAATAATATATTCAATTATTTATGATGTGATTCCGAGGACCACCGTTTCCTCCTAAATGAGAGTCCTCTTATTGATTATTATTATTTTATCTCATAGTTTATTTTTAAAAATGTAAATTATGAAATTAAAATAGAGAAGAATTCACATTAGGTTGATGTATATTCATGTGTAATTACGATGATCATCTTTTTATGAGTATATTATGAGTTAGTATATTATGACTGCCTTTTTATGAGGATATTGTGAGTAAAAAAATGAGCTAACTCATAATAGGTGTAGATGTGCATTACTAACATTACTTTATAAAACAAATATAAGGTTTTCCAATTAAAACCACTATAATTTTTATGATACACCTATTTCATTATTGTCAAGTTACTTGATGGACTTTAACCAACCTAGACATATAAATGACTGGTGGCATTTATACATAGCATTATAAATATTTTTTGCTTATATGTGGTACATATTAGGAATGTATTTGGCATGTTAAAGTACTCATATATACAAAATATATAAATAAGAGAATTTGTGTACTCATGTGCATATATAACACTTATTAGTACATTAGGAGTTATGCCTATAGCTATAGTTTTATTGACTATTAAAAGTAAGTCTTAGGACCTTGAGGGATAATAAACTATTACTATATAAATATAGTCTCCTAGAAACATAATAATATGTAAAAATGAAATATTATGTTCATACGAGATGTGACTTAGTTTATGATTTATTTGATTCTTTAAAATTATTATCATTGGATATGTAATTGAGTAGTTGTACATATGAACAATGGACTATGATATTAATGCTTGTCATAGAATGATTATATTTGAGTATAATTATAGAAATTAGGCATATGAAGTCTAAATATAGATTATACCCAGTTGGTATAAATTGTACTTTCTATAGTTATTATTATTTATATGAGTCCTCATAAATGAGAGTCCTGTTACTTCTTATTATGATTTTATCTCATAGTTTATTTAAGAAAATTTAAATTTTGAAATTAAGATAGAGAATAATTCACATTAGGTTGATGGATATTCATGTGTAATTACGTTGATCATCTATTTGTGAGTATATTATGAGTTAGTATATTATGACTACCTTTTAATGAGGATATTGTGAGTAAAAAATTGAGCTAACTCATAGTAGGTGTAGATGTACATGACTAACTTTACTCTATAAAACAAATATTAGGTTGTCCAATTAAAACCACTATAATTTCTATGATACACTTGTTCTGGTGTTGTCAAGGTACTCGATGGACCTTAACTAACCTATAAATATAAATGACTGGTGGCATTTATACATATCATTTTAAATAATTTTTGCTTATATATGGTATGTATTAGGAATGTATTTGGCATGTTAAAGTCCTCATATATATAAAATATATCAATAAGAGAATTTGGGTACTCATGTGCATATATAACACTTATTAGTACATTACCAAGTGTGCCTATAGCTATAATTTTTTTGAATATTATAAGTAAGTCTTAGGACCTCGAGGGATAGTAAACTATTAATATATGACTATAGTATCCTAGGAACATAGTAAGATGTAAAAATGAAATATTATGTTCATAAGAGATTTAACTTAGTTTATGATTTATTTGATTCTTTGAAATTATTATAACTGGCTATGTAATTGAGTAATTGTACATATGAACAATGGACTATGATGTTAATATTTTCATAGAATGAATTATATTTGAATCTACTTATGGAAATTAGGAATATGAAGTCTAAATATAGATTATACCTAGTTGATATAAATTTTACTTTCTATATTTATTATTATTTATGTAATAAATCATATTGTGGAGATTCATTCATATGTCTGACAGATTAAATGTATGTATTTTAATTATTTTTGTGTTTAACATGTTTTATGCCTGTTAGTAGGTAGTAATCTATATGAATATGTTGGTTATATTTATATTAACCAAATATCATATTTTTGGTATTAAGTAGTGAGATGGACTGCACTAGCTTACTAGTATCACCAATGTCAGATGAAGGTAATATGACTAAGTGATGTGTATGAATTTGACTAATTATAAAGATCAATAACTATTAAAAAATTTAGCCAAAGAAATGTTAGTTAGATATTGCAAATTCATATGTATGATTTACATGTTTGTATGATATCATATTAGAAAAGTTTTTTTTATGGTACACTTCATGTTCTTAGAATAATATAGCACATAGGTACTAGCTTATCTCTCTAGATTCTTGCACCATCACTATCTACTCATTCATGAAGGGAGGGCCATTCCCTGATGGGGATTGTGTATGGAATCAATGGTCCATAGTTGGTGTGTAAAAGTGTATAGATGATGCTCTCCCTACCCACAATAGTACTTATTTGGAGACTACACTTGAAATTTTCATAAATATTAGACTTCAAGAACTCATCTTCATGGAGCCTTGTATTATATTTATTATTATTAAAACATTATCCTTGATTAAATGTAATTATTTACTTATTTTACATTGATAATACTGGTTGTATGTTTGTACTAGCTGTGGCTAGATATCTGTAATTACTTTCTATATTCAATTATATTGTGTTTCATTTGATGATAGTGATTAGTGATGGATAGATGTCACATGATTATTTCATAGTTAACATACATAGAGTATTTTATATGGATCTTTAATTATATTTTTGTGGTGAAATCTAATGAAAGAATACATCGATTAATTTATAAAAAAATTAATCTAAGTAGATTCTAATGAGAATGTTATAGTCTATCTATCTATCTATCTATCTATCTATCTATCTATCTATCTATCTGTCTGTCTGTCTGTCTGTCTGTGTGTGTGTGTGTTTGTCTGTCTATCTATCTATCTGTCTGTATGTCTGTATGTCTATCTATCTATCTATCTATCTATCTATCTATCTATCTATCTATCTATCTATCTATCTATCTATCTATCTATCTATCTATCTATCTATCTGTCTGTCTGTCTGTCTATCTGTCTATCTATCTATCTATCTATCTATCTATCTATCTATCTATCTATCTATCTATCTATCTATCTATCTATCTATCTATCTATCTATCTATCTATTTATCTATCTATCTATCTATATGTTTGTCTATCTATCTATTTCTCTATCCATCTATTTGTTTGTTTATCTATCTATCTAATTCATTTTCATAGAATATATATATATATATATATATATATATATATATTTTAAGAGATTAATTTTGATACTTTTAACTTTAATTTGTTGTATATTATATTAGTTAATAATTTTACTATATTATCATCCAATTTAACATTGGATAATGATAATGCCATCTATCTAGTTACACCAAAGAAATGGTCCCAGACTCTACTATATGACCAAGAAATTATGATTTTAAACTTTAGAATTTTTATTTCTCAACATTTTTTAATACAAATTTTGAAGTTACTTAACATCAAAATGCATTAGAGATAAGGAATTGTTTCACTAAATATTATCATACAATTACAATAGAATGTATAGAAAAGAAAACATTAATGGATTAACTAATACTATACAATTATAATGGAATACAGAGAAAAGAAAACATTAATGTAAGTGAAAATACAAATGCAAAAGGAAACTCTAATAAAATCAATTTCAGATGATTAATGAATAAGGAATTTATAAAAATACAAAAAACCCTTTATTAAAAATTTAAAGATATTATTAACAATATTTAAAGGTGTGATAATGAGTTTTAATATTTATTAGACTTAAAAATCAAAGTTCAAAATTTAATATGGAAGATTAAAGATTTAATTAAAGTTAATATATATTAAGAAAATAAATAAATGCATAAAAAATTAAAATAAAAATATAAAATTAAACATCTTTAATATGTTGAAGATTAAAAAAAATTGTTAAAAAAAATATCATCTCTTTCATGCTATATTTATAAAGTTCATATGATGTTGTGACTATATCTCACTTTGATTAATAATATTGGAGGTGTTGTCATGGTGAGACACCCACTTAGGATTCCTCTCTGGATATTCTAACCAACCCATACATGGTGACACAAATTTCAAGTTTCATCAATTGCAAAATAAAAAACCTTGATGTCATGAATAAAGATAAGACTGGGTGGTGCCCAAACATGATGAACTTTTATTTCAATCTTTATCATTTTATTTACATCATAAACTTAAAATATAATTTTCAACTTAAATAATAAACAGGATCAAGACTAAATCTAATTTTCAAATTGTAGAGTTTCACCTCACCTTTTGATCTCTTTGAAATTCTTTATATAGTTAATAAATGGTACTCTCCTTAAAATTCAATTTGAAATTTTAGTTATGCCTTAATAAAATTATGCAAATCACCACAAACTAAGAAGAAAAACCCACTACCTAAATAAAATGTTAAGATAGCTTCTCTTTAATTCTTTAGAACATAATTTAATATTTTCATGTCTACAAATACACTCTTCAATCAATAATATATATATATATATATATATATATATATATATATATATATATATATATATATATATATATATATATATATATATATATGTATATGTCTTCTTCAATTTCTATCATTGAAAAGAAATAACACTTTAAAAATATTCAATTAACCAAACCAAAAATAAAAAAAGAGTAATTTAGAAAATGCTAAAAAACACTTATCTTGATGGACCAAAATAGATATTATTGTCTATTATAATATAATGTATTAACTACAATATAGAAATATATTATTAATTATTTATAAAATATTATAGTATATTATTTACTTATAATTCTGTTAATATTATATAAAATTATTAGTATTTTATTATTTATAATTATTATATATAATATTTATAAACTTATATATATATATTATATATTGAAAAATAAAATATATATTAATGTATTTAGTTTGATATATTATATTATATAACTTTTCATTGATAGCCTAGTGGTAAGTGAGTTGAGTGTTAGAGGTTAGAGGTCCTAGGGTCCATTTCTATGATGACCATTCTCTAGTGTCATTCACACACTAAGTTATGATGGTGGGTTATTCATGAAAAGTATCTGATGTAATGGACTACTAGTTTGGTGTTCAATGTGATGTGGGTTGGCATGTGGCTTGAAACTTGTGTTTAATGAGATGAATCAAGTCCATAGTCCATGGATAGGAATATTATTCACCACTAGTTTGGGCATTCTGGATATAACAATGTCTACAATTTTGGGTCCATTTAATTTTTTTTGTTACCCATCCTTTTTTGACCAGGTGAGATTTGATCAAACAAAATGTTATAACTAAAATATAAAAGAGGAAATTGACTGAGACACTTATTTGTTTCTTTCCATGTCTTTGCAAGTTGGACACAAATATATTAGTTCATTTAATTCTAAAGATGTATATTTTTAGAGTAGATATGATTCCCTCTATTTCATCCAATGTTATCTTCATTCATGTCAATATATTATACATTTTTTAAAATGAAAACTTTGAAACATCCTATAAATTTTTCCACAATGTGTTATTCCGATAAGTAGACAAAATGAATGAAATATATCTTTGGTAAAAATAGTCATGGACCTAGGAAAGATGGTGTGAGGTAGAGAGATATCATGATTGTGTGATTAGGGATGAACAATAATGTTTTAATTAGGGAGACAACATCAATTGAAGGGAGAGTTGGGTGTGAAAGGTTGAGGTAATCATGGAAAAAAGAGATAAACAAAGTATTAGAAGAAGAAATGGGTGAGAAGAAGGATTGGTGGAGTGAAGCAGAGAAATCAAGCAAGTTAAGGGATCAGTGGAAAGGAAAACTTATCATTAACAAGCCTTAAGTCCCTAAGAAGTCTATAAGGGTGTTGGTTGGAGGGAAGATAATGGTAACTAGGGATAATTTTGTTCCTATTGTAGGAAACCATCAATTTAGGGCTTTTATTTAAGGAGAAAGAGAAGTGGAAACCTATAAAATTATCTTGGAGCAATTGGTGGATGGAATTAAGATTGGATTAGTGGTTTTGGAATGAAAATCAAAATTGTTTGTGGAGAAGGTAAAGCTTTTAACAGATTGTTCCCTTATTTACAAACATGTAAGAAAATGGCTAGAAATCAAGGTAATAGAATTATGGGTGCAAGATAACTTGGGATTTGGATTAAAGGTAAGTTTTTTTCCCAAGGGTTTCTTTGTGGTTCTGTTTAACTCTTTAGAGGATAAGGAGAAGATCTTGGGAAACCCTTTTTGGTCCATAAGTGGAGTGGGGATATGGTTACAAGAATAGATCCTTAATTTTGATCCTTTGGTGTCTTAGAAAGGGAATTATCTGATTTAGGTTCATTTCAATGGTTTTCCTCTAGAGTATTGTAACAAGGAATGTTTGATGACATTGGGAGGTTTGGTAGGTAACTTGATTAAAGTGGATGAGAGGATTGTAAAAGGAAGATAGGGGATGTGTGTGAGGTTTAGACTTTTTTTGCATTTTGGATAAATAAATCCCAAAAAGCATCTTGATTAAATCTAAAGGATGGAAATGGAATCAAAGAATTGACGTGGAAATAATCTCGTTCAAATGTTACAAATGCCACCACATAGGACATATTCATAATTTCTATAAAATGGGTAAGAACTTCCCTCAAACAAAATCCCTGACGGTTCACCCTCGATGGAGACCAAAGTATAAATAGGGTGGTTCAAAGATAGGATCATCAAAAAGGGATAGCATTTTAGAGCCAATGGGTTGGAAAGAGGAATATATTAAGAATATTTTTTTGAAGATTGGAGAAACAGAGAAGTTGATTGAAAAGTGTGGATCTAGGGAGGTAATATCCTTAGATTTAATGCTATAGGGCTATGAGTTTATTAAACAAGAATCTCAATCTATAAGATCTTCACTAAATCAAACTCACCAGCATTAAACATTTAAGACCTGGATGGTAAAGGAGGGAGTGGTGAATTCAGAGAGAGGTTTGATTGTATAAGGCCAATTAGAATCATAAGGAGGAGGAGAAGATTCAGAAAGGGAACTTAATTCTAGATAGGTGTTCACAATATCTCCAATTCAAATTTATCTAGATTAGTTAAACTGGGGACCTTAGATGAAAAGGGGATGAAAATCTAAAAAAGATACAATGGTAGGAGAAATTTTGGGAGGTAAACAAGGAATACTAGAGTTATTTATTGATGATACAAGGTGGGGGATGGAAATCCACTCTTCATGATTATAAAGGTTATCTCCTATAATGATAGGGGCTTGAATGCCCCTAACAAGATGTGCTTTGTTCAACATATCCTTAATGTAGATAATTTTAACATCATGGTTCTTCAAGAAACTAAATTGAGTTTAGTAGAATCTTTGACATTGATAATCTCTAGTTGGTTATGTTGGCAAGGTTCCTTTATGGAGGAATTAGGGGCTTCTGGTGGCTTGGCAGTGTTATGGTCTCCATTCTCAACTAGGTTAGAATTTGTGGAGGCTAGGAGTAATTGGTAGTTATGTAGAATATCAATTTTTAGTTTAGATATTCTATTTTTGTTGATTAACATCTATGGACCATAGGGGATGATATTGAAGACTCAATACTAGATGAATTTGTCTACTATTTTGATTAGGTTTTTTGACTATATAATAATTTTTTGGGGGATAATTTAATGCAATTTTGAATTTTAAAGAGAAAATGGGTGGAACATAGTTTGGTTATCAAGCAATGTAAGGTTTTGATGGGCTTGTTCTTAATAATTATCTTGAGGATGTGGAGCTGAAAATAGGTTGGTTTACCTAGAATAATAGGAGAATAGGTATTGATAATATTAATAAGCATTTGGATAATTTCTTGGTGAATTCAAAATAGCTTTAGAGTAAATGGAAGGTGGATAGTTGGGTGTTGTCCTATTCTAGTTCAAATCACTTGTCGATAGCTTTTAAAGTAGAATTTGATAAACCCCTTGAGAGGTGTCATTCTAGGTTTGAATTAATGTGGTTGAGATATGTATCCCTTTTACTATTAATTCAATAGTGGTGAAAAATGTGTCCTTTCCACTTGGGTTCTCTGATGTATCAAATGTGTAAGAGGCTTTAATATATGAAGGATAGGCTTAAAAAGTGGAATGAAGTGCATTTTAAGAACATCTTTCAAGAAAATGTGAGGGTTAAATCAAAGTTACACACTCTCAATGATCAGGTTTCTTTAGTTTAAATAGACATTCAGGCATATGCTAGGGAAAATATGTTGATGAGGGATTATGAAGAGTTGATTCAATGTGAAGAGATTTATTGGAAATAAAAATTTAGAGATAATTGGCTAAAAGACAGTGATAGGAATTGAATTTTTTTGCACCTCTTAGTTTGAGCCAAAATGAATGTGACATGTATAGATTATATTAGGACATGGAAGGGGGATTTGTTAAAATCACTGGATGAGATAAGGGAAGACGCTGTAATCTTTTTTCCTGAGTTATTGAATGGTGAAGACATATCAAATTTGGAGGTATAAATATCTATTTTGGATTTACTGCCTCCTTTGGTTTCAGATGAAATGAATTCTAAATTGATGGCCCCAATTTTATTTGAACAAATTAGAATGGTAGTGTTTTTGATGGCAAAGGATAAAGCCCCTAGTTTAGATGACTTCCCAGTGGCATTTTTCCAAATATTTTGGGAGGTGGTGGGAGAGGATGTTTGGAAGATGGTGGTAGAATCCAGGTTGAGAAGGAAGGCATCCCCAAATTTGAATGTGACTTCATTTTTATTATTTATGAAAGGTGAATCTTGGGTTTATTTTGATTATAGCATGGTTTCCTTGTGTAATATAATGTATAAAATCATCTCTAAATCTATAGCTAGCAGGCTTAAACCTCTATTAGATATTCTAATATATAAATAAAAAGTGGGATTTGTCCTAGGTAGGAATATCCAATAAGGTATTATTGTGGCTCATGAGATAATTCATTATCTATCTCATAATCACCATAAATAGATGTTGGTTAAATTGGATATCTGTAAGGCCTATGATCAAGTGAATTGGTACTTTTTGATGAATATTATGATTAAATTTGGTTTCAATAAAGAATGGTGTGAATGGTTTTTAGTTGTATTATTGGGCCTAAGTATTCAATTTTGATGAATGGTAGTTTGATTGGTTTTTTTGAAGCTTCATGTGGCTTGTGGCAGGGAGATACCCTTCCCCTTTTCTATTCATTTTGATGGTAAAGGCATTGGGAAAAGTAGTTAGTTAGGCTAAATCAGTTGGGAGGCTGTAGGGTTTCAAAGTGGTGGATAATGTGTAAAGTCTCTCTCATTATCAATTTGTAGATGATACCTTCCTCTTTGGGTAGGCATTGGTTAAAGAAGTTGAAAAAGGCAATTTTGAAATGTTATGAAGAGGCCTCTAGGCAATTGCTAAATGAAAGTAAATCAAAAATTTAGTTTGTAAATAATTCTTAGATGGTTCAAATAAATCTAGCTAAGATTTTTTGTTTTAAGATTGGTAAGTTTCCTAACAAATATTTAAGGATGCCTCTCTTTGCTGGTGCAAGAAAAATAGGTTTGTGGAATGGTATGGTTCATAAATTCAAATTTAAGTTACCCTCTTGGAAATGAAAATGGTTATCTTATGCGGGTCACATTACCTTAATTCAGGTAGATTTAAGTGCACTCCCAACCTATTGCTATTCTATTTTACACCCTCCTTTTTAAGTGATTAAGTCCCTAAATAAGATAATGAAGGACCTTTTATGGCAAGGGATGGGAGAAGCTAAAATGATTCCATTTATGAAATGGGAGAATGTGTGTAAAAGGAAATAGAGAGGTGGAGTAATACTTCATCTACATAATTTACCTTTAGTAGCAAAATTGATCTGGTTGAGGACTTCTAATTTTGATAGTCTTTAGTGTAAATTGATTTGGACTAAGTATTTGGGCTCTAAAGATCCAAAAAGTGTGGTTTCAATGGCTAATCTACTTAAAGGATCCCATGTGTGGATTTTTTTACTCAAATGCAGGTCGATTATTTTCTAGCATGTTTCTTGGATGGTAAATAATGGTGAGACAGTAGATTTTTGGGTATATTCTTGGAATGACCATAGGGCCCTTGGAGAAAGATTTGAAGGATTAGAGATGTTGAAAGTATTAAAATGCCTCTAGGGAAATAAAGTGGTGGATTATTTAGAAAATCAAACAGGAATGGTTAGGCCCAACAACACTTGGACAAGTTTGGTCAATCTTCCCTTTCCATAGGAATCAGGAAGGGCTCTAAAGGCTTGTCTTTTGAAGAGGAAAATTTTCCTTAAAGATAAGGAGGATCAACTTCATTAGATTGGAGAAAAATTAGGAATTTATTCAATAATGATTGGATATCAAATGGTGAAGGCTTCAAATGAGTCTTTGGCATGTGCATGTTTCTTGTGTTGGGGTGAAGAAGGTCTACAAAAATCCAGGGCTTTTGCTTGGTTGGTAGTTTAAAATATCATCTTAACTCAAGATAGGTTGAATAAAATGGGAGTTATAGATCCTTAAAGGTGTTGTATATATAAATTAGAAGAAGGAACAATGAATTATCTATTGTTTAAGTGTCCCTTTATAGTCTAGTGTTGGGCATGGCTTTGTGGTAAGTTTAATAGGTCTTGGGATTTTCACTCTTCACTAAGGATGGCTTTTTCATTCTATCCAATTGGTGATGTAAATAATTCTTTGTATAATCTATGGAGATGCGATCCAACTATTTTGATCTAGATAATTTAGAAAGAACGCAATGTCCATATTTTTGAGGATAAAGAGAGGCCCGTACATGTGATGTTGTGTGAAATGGAACTTTATATTTTAGAAGTGGCTTCTTCCCAGCTAAAGCAGAAACAAGGGAGTCTATCCCAATGGGATATGCAGATGTTTGGTAAATGGAAATTTATTGTTCCCCCTCCTATTAAAGGGTCAATAGAAGTTAAGTTGAATAGTATACTTTTACATTTCTTTCAATTAATAATACATATTCTATTGTTTCTGATTTTCATCATCATGTGAATTATTTTTATGTTATTTTAGCAAGCTTATTCTGAGGACATTTCTATGGATTTCTCAATATATACAATGATCACCCTTATACTATACAAAAAATGTTAAGACTAATTTGGGACTATTAAAAAAAATAGTCAAGACACAAAAATATTAAAGCATAGACTTAAACAAGTTTTAGGACACTTGGGAAGATTTAGAAGATAAATGATAGATCAAAATATGCTTATGATAAACTAGATAACAAAAAAAACTAGGAAGGTAAAATATATTAAAAAGAGCTAAATATAGACCAATGATCCAAACATACAAAACAAGTGCAACTACATATATTATATCAAAATTATTTGTCTAAATAATTCTCCAATTATATATATATGTATGTGGACTTGTTAATTTTTATGCTATTTTGGTAATGCCCATGTTTTTGCAAATTTAACTTATTTAATTCTAAAAATGCTGTAACAGCATTACAAAAATTGAAAATAAGATAAATCATTTCATATAAAATAAATTATAAAAGTAAATAATTAACCTTTAAAAAATATAATAAAATATATATAACATCTAACATGACTTCAAAAAATTATATAAAAATTAAATTAAAATTATTTTAAAAAATAATAATATATATATTTTTATTTACTTTTATAAATTTATTTTTTAAATATATAATATCATTTTTTATATATCATTGCAATGTTTTCCTAAGATACATGTTATTAACAAACATTATTTAAAAGAACTTAAATTTAACATAAGGTATAAGATACAATACAATACACATGGTGCTACACTTTTAGCTATCATTAGAAAGTATGACAAAGTTCTATATTATCAACACGTATCTCTTCTTTAAAAAAAAATTATTAGCTTTTTCATAGGTTATATATATATATATAATTTTATATTTTTCACAAGTTATAATTTTATGTTATAATTTATTTATTTATATTATTTAAGTTTTGTCATAAATTATAATATAAAAGATTATGTTGTTTGTTTATTTATCTATTTAATTCATTTTTGTGGTTTATATATAGAAATTAGTATAAATATTTTAAATATATTTATTAAAAATATTTTAAGAGATTAATTTTGATATTTTTAATTTTAATTTTTTTAATATTATTTGATTAATAATTTTATTATATTTTCATCCAATTTCATAGTAGATAATGTTAATAGCATTTATCTAATTACACCAAAGAAAAAGCTCCAAATTTTACTATATGACCAAAAAATTATGATTTTAAACTTTTAAATATTAAAATGAACAACTTAGTGATCATTCTAAAATCCTTATCAATATAATAACATATATACAATAAAAAGTAACAACATTTTTTATATTTATATAATTATATTATTTTAATTTTAATTTTTTTTACAATTATAATTTTTTAATTTGAGTTTTACCCTCTAAAAGGGTTGATACTACTTCTATTTTGATTATTGTAAATCTCACTTAAGAATGCTCTATTCCACCTAGTGGATAGATATAAATTTAAAAATTCAAATCCTTTTTATTTCTTAACGTTCTTTTATACGAATTTCAAAGTTACTAGACATAAAAGTGCTTTAAAGATAAGGAATTGTTACACTAAATATTATCATACAATTCTAATGAAATATAGATAAAATTATAATGGAATATATAAAAAAGAAAATATTAATGAATTGAATATTATCATAGAATTGTAATGGAATATAGAGAAAAGAAAATATTAATTTAAATTAAAATACAAATTTTAAAAAAACTCTAACAAAATAGATTTCAAATGATTAATGAATAAGAAATTTAAATAAATGCATATAAATTATTATTAAAAATTTAAAATAATACTAACAACAATTAAAACTGTGTTAATAAGTTTAAATCTTTTTCAAACTTACAAATTTAAGTTTAAATTTTAATATAAAAAATTAAAGATTTAATTAAAATTAATTTATATTAAAAAATAAATACTTAAAAAATATAAATATAAATATTAAAAAAATAATCTTAAATATATTCATACTATTAAAAAAAATTGTATTAAAAAAAAATGATTCTCTCTTTCATACTATAAATATAAATTCCATATGATGTTGTGATTGTATCTCACTTTGATTAATAATATTGGAAGTGTTTTTTTTGATGAGACACCCATTTAGGATTTCTCTCTAGATATTCTAACCAACCCATACATGGTGACTCCAACTTCAAGTTTCATCAATTGTGAAATGAAAAACCTTGATGTCATGAATAAATATAAGATTGGGTAGCACCCACACATGATCATTTTTCTTTCTATCCTTCTCATTTTAATCTACTTCATAAAATTAAACCATATTTTTTAACCTTAGGAGTAAAGTAGATGGAGACTAACTTTAATTGTAAAATTGTAAAGTTTCACCTCACATTTCGATCTTTCCAACATTCTTTGTATAGTGAACAAATTCTACTCTCCTTAAAATTCAATTTGAAAATTTAGTTTTACATTGAATTGTGCAAAACACCACAAATTAAGAAGAGAAAAACCCACTACTTTAATAAAATGCTAAGATAGTTTTTCTCTAAACTCCTCAAAATATTCATATTTGCCTTCAAAATACAATTTAATATTCACACACACACACACCTACAATTTAAAAAAAACAATACTATAAAAATATTCAATTAATCAAACCCAAAATCTAAAAAGAGTAATTTAAAAAATGCTGAAAACACATAATTTATGAACTAAAATAGATATTATTACATATTACAATATATAAATGTATTATTTATTAGTATTATAATATATTATTTATTTATAATTATATTAATATTATACAAATAATATTATTATATATTATTTATAATAATTATATATAATATAATTAATTTATAAATTATTATATATTAATATATTTAATATAATAATATATGGTTTTGCAGCTAATAGAAAAACAATGTATTATCATCCATCAATTATTATTATAAGTACACATTTTATTTTATATATGTAAATGCATTTATAATATTGAAAAATAATATTAAAAAAGTAAATTTCAAAACTCCGAATCAATATCACCTTTAAAATATAACAAAATAGAGAAAAGACATTAAAGAAAATTGGGTCAAAACTAAATGTAACCTTAGAAAAGTGTAATGTTTTTTTAGTTATGTAATATTTATCTCATGATTGCTACCTTGTTCCTTGTTTTCCTTTTTGCTCTCCTCTCTATAATCGTACTTATAAAAGATTCAAACAAGGCGCTGCCATATAAATAATGGAACATCTATTTTCCTGCAAACAGAACTGAATAGAAGATGTTATTTCTCCAACGTTCATGTTTTCTGTACAGGCAGACTGTTCACTGTCATGGTCGTCTGTGCACTCTCTCATGACCTGATGGAATTTTACAATGGTCTTAAATTTAAATATTTGATATTTCCATCCACTTATTTGTTGATAAGGTGGGAGAGCACATTAATTTCATTTACATCAACATAAGCGCATCATTATATAATCATAAATACATTGTCTACAGTTATGGAAGCGTGCCCAATTTAATACGTGTACACTCTTAGTATATTACATGTATGTTTGTATTATAGTTCAGCTATGACAATATATCAATAACCTCACTGAACATAGGATCAAGTGGTGAAACAGTCACAATGCAAACAAGTCCACAGTTAATGCATCAAGTGGTGAAAGAGTTACATTTTAATTATAGTCAATGCAAATAAGTTCACAGCTAATGAATAAGCTCGATCTGTATTGTTATCTAGAGATTGCAGCTTTGTCTAGACATAGACATGAACTCTGTCCCTAAATATCAATGATCACAGATTTATGTTGATACATTTCAGATGATTGTACATGATATCAGAGAAACAAAATCTCAGAAGTTAAAATAAGTATTGTTCATTATAATGTTTTTTTTTATTTGATAAAATAAAAATCAAAAAGTCTTAAAACTTATGACAAAAGAGAGAAAGATATAACATTCATGTTCAAATAAAATACCTCTACCAATAATAATCTACCAATAATAATCTAATAGGTAAAAAACCAAACAACAATATACTAAAGAACATAAACCGAACACAACCAAATAACAAAAACTGCCTCCAACAACCTAGTTATAAAAAGTAGCCAATCTTCCGTAAAACTTCTGTCTCTACAAAATAACCAACTCAACTTTAACTTTGTTTCCATTTTAATATGTGTCAGTCAACTTTAACGGGTTTACTTATTTGCCAAATGGAAACTATTCATTAACTTTAAGTGTCCAATCATCATATTCTAAGCAGTTGTCAAACTCTAACTTACCCACTTTTCTACCTTTACATCAAACTCATTTATGTGTACTTTGAGCCTATGTCTCCCAATTATGACACATTTTCAATTTTCATTCACTTGATCTTTTAAATTTACATATTAACTTTATATACTCTGTAACTATGAATTAACGTAACTATAGCATGTGGAATATTCTTGGGCCTACGGTCACTTGAGGGCATGGAAACATAGGCACTTGAGTCTTTTGGATTGTACACATCAACATAAATGTTCTATGTAACAAGTTGTTGACACGTGGTGCGATCTTCGGTCTTTGAAGGGATGGAGACTTAGAGTCATGTGACTATTGAACGATTGGTTTTGCTCTAATCTTTTCATAGTTCTAGTAAACAAAAATGTACTATGTTGAACACTCATAATTTAGAAGCTCAAAATGATTAAATTGTAGGAACTTGAAACCATTAAATTATGCTAATCCTTCCATGGTTTCAAATTGATGAGAATATTTAAGTGTCAAACTCTTGGAACATGGGAGATCAGTACCATTAGAATTTTATTTAATTTCAAAGCTTCTAGGGTTCTGTGTAACAAATAAACACCGCATGGCATGCTCTTAGGTCTTGGAGACTTAAATGTAACATGGTAACAGTACTTGTCTATGCCTTGGAATTTGGGGACTTTGAAGATGTAGAATTTTTTTGTTAAAGCATGAAGGCTCTGAGTAATGTGGTGATGCCACCTATTCTAATTTTGTGCAATAAGGATAGGGGCCAATTGTGAATGATTAACATGTCTTCACCGATAATCCTAAGGTCATTTGAAAAAAAACATAGGAACACTAGATCGAAAAGATTAGTTTTGAGAGTCCATAAATCAAAAGCATCAAAATTTCCAGGGGAAATATGAAAACATAAGGTTAAAAACAACTCAAAATATCTATTCAAGCTTTGATTTTCATAATTCGAACTCTTGTAACTTTAGAATTTTGAAGACAACATTAGAATTTTGAAAAAATAAATTTATATCATGGATTTATAAGGTTTATAAGATCCCAAATAGTGATTTTCAACAATAGTGGGTCCCCATTTGAAATTTTTAAAATCGGGTGTGTGTATTAGGGAACAAAAAATAGGTGTATGATCAAGAGCCAATTTTTCCTATTCATTTGAGACTCCTTATGTTACAATTCATGACATATTATATTGAAATTGATGACAAGATTGAAACCAAGTTTATGAACTTAATTCAACTAGAGGAAACATGAGATGTAACCTTATTTCACTTTACATCAAGGATTTTTCAAGAGATGGTTTGATAAGAGATCCAAAATAAATTCCTTTATGACTGTTGATTTTGTCCTATTATGGGATAAGAATCATGAGAAAAAGTGACAATATAGTAAATTTGATGCCCTTTGGTTGTGTCCATTACAATTTTTTGACATCTTAGGTTAGAATGGTTTCAAGCTAAAGAGTTTGACTAGTGAGGATATCCACCACATGTTAATTAAAAATTTCCCAAACACTATTACAAAGCATGAATCAACCTCTGATGGCTTTCTACATATTTTTTGTTTGTGTGTTTGCGGTTTTGGTTAAGTTTGTTATTTTATTTGTTTTGTTGATGGTTTATCCTCAACCTTTTGCCTCAATTTTTGTTTTGTCTTATTTTGAATAATGTGGTACATGCTAATGATAGAAAATGGAAATGTGTTAGTTGGTAAGTCATCTCAATTGTTGTTTTGTTAGGGTAGTACTTTGCCTAGTTTGGTTATGCAAGATTTTGTTTATGACTTTAATTTCAAGGGCTTAGACTATTGCATATGTTGACTTTATTCATGCAGTAAAATTAGTTGGGTAATGAATGTATTTTCTTGAAACCAAGAACAAATTTCACATAGTAAAAGGTTTTTGAATCTTCTTGGTGAACCTATTATGGTGAAATCTTAGGGTGAAAATTCTATAGTTTTACTTTTCAATTGTCATAGTGGTTTGCAATGTTGAACTAAGTAATAAAAATTAGAAAAAGAAAATAAAAGAAGAGTTAAAAAAAAAATTAATTTTAGAAAAATGAAGTCTTGGTGATTGAGACAATCTCTATCAGGGCTATGGACATTTGGGTAGCAATAGGGTAAGACCTTGAGTGTGATCAGAGGTAACTCTATTGAGGGTATACACATCTGGATGGCAACAGAGCAATGTCTAGGTAAATGTCTCCAATGTAGGACTCACTAGCCTAATGGTTGGAACCATAGTAAATAACCATTGTAGGTCTTATGAAATAATAAATTAACTCATTTTTTTAGACACCATGTCATTGGAGATACTGGATTTGGTCACTTAACTCTTCCCTTCTCATTCGTTCTTAGATTTGTTCATGTTACATGTGTTGTTTTAACTATACATTTTGGGTTCTTTGACTATTTATTTGTTCAAAAATACTCAGGAGTATATTTTGATAGAGTCGTCATTTGTAATTACTTGCATAACATGCCTTAATTTCATCACTGAAATCATGAAACCTCTTTTTTTCTTTGAAGTGTAGTCTTTTGATTTTGACAAGTTTGTGCATTCAACTTGTAACATTATTGGTTTGATTGAAAAGATTTTTTGGGATATGCTACAATCACCTTGATTTTTCTTTCTTTGATGTTCTTACCAAGTCTGAAATACAAAGCTTTATCTTATAAACTTGGTCTAAAAGGATTGCAATTAGAAATTATTAATATCTAAATTTGGATGATATCATATAAAGATTGAATGATTCAAAGATAAATGCAAAAAATATTGTTTCCTTTACTAGAGGTTCCCTTCATAATTCTAACCTAGTGGATTATGGCATTGTCAATACCTTGGGCTTGCAATCTAGTAATTCACTTATGGGAATTACTCTTAAACCCTTCATTTCTTTTTCTTTGTAGTAATCATGATGTTTAACCTAGTATATTTTTCTTCTTCTCTGTGGTTGAGATTGTAGTTTTATAACTGTGTTTTTCTTTGTTCGTCAAATCACTCACATTGCTTTTTCATACTATATATTTTTTGAACTTTTGTAGTTAGGTGACAATCCTTTTCCACTTCGACACAACTAGGCATATTGTCGGCAATAACTACAAAGTGCCATATAATACAACTAGAAACAACACCTTCTTGTACAATTTAAAGATTGATAAATTGTAACATTGATAAATAATATTTAAACAAATTATGGAGCATGAGTTATAATAATAATAATAATAATAATTATTATTAAAGAGTTTATAGTATATAATTTAATTTAATATTTTTATTTATTTAAATATAATCAATATATTATTTCAAAAATGATATAATTAATAATAAAAAAATAGTATATAAATAAAATTAATAAAATAAAATAAAATAATTTATAGAAGATAATTTTATTTAAGATATATTTTTAAAAATATAATTTATGTATTATGTTCAGTGAGCCTTCGAAAATAGTTCTTTCAATATACTGTGATAAATTGACTCGTGCATAGAAAATAAGATTATGCATTAGTAAAGTTCATCAAAATAATATTTTTTTCAACATACAAATCGTGTATGTGTTGATAACTCCAGGATCAAAATAGATTGAACCTTGTCCCCGCTTAGTGCGAGTGCACAAGTATTTTATTAATTTCAAAATAACAATTACATAAGGGTGCCTTTACTCCGTTAACCCTTTCACAATGCAAATATGGATTTATATAGTTTTTACCAATGACCGGTAAAAACAACTAATCCAATAACCAACTAAATATGGGAAAACAACCTGTAAAGCAAATCTAATTAATAAACATAAAACAATAAAACTACCTAATAATTAAACTAAGTTTATTTATTTTATGGGGGTGTCTTTATAAAAGATGCATGCCCCATTTATTTTCTACCAAAAAACTAACCTAACGTTAAGACTTTGGAACAAGTCCTAACAAACCCCCCTATGATCCAAAGTCAGGTCTTTGGACACATACCAAGCATTTTTTTGAATTTTTCAAATTTGATTCTGTCAAGGGGTTTTGTGAAGATATCAGCTGTCTGATTGGCAGTTGGGCAATATATTGGATCAAGAGTTTTCTTTGCCACCAGCATTCGCAGATAATGATATTTGACATCCATATGTTTTGTTTTGGCATGAAACACTAGATTTTTGGACATCTTGATTGCACTCTGATTATCAATGTATAACTGTGTAGGAGCAAACCGAGAAACTTGAAGATCTTCAAGAATACGACGAAGGTAAACAATTTCTCTAGAAGCATCCCATGCTGCAATATACTCTAATTCTACTGATGAATTTGCCACTATATCCTGCTTCTTACAACACCAAGCAATGGCAGCTGAACCCATATGCATAGTGTATCATGTGGTTGACACTCTGTCATCCACACATCCACCAAAATTTGCATCACAATATCCAACAAGTTTGAAGTTCTTGTTGCGGCGGTATTCAAGGCCATATGTTTTCGTTCCCTGAAGGTAACGAAGTACTCATTTTGCTGCATGCCAATGAATTTCTCTAGGCTCATGCATAAACCTAGATAAAATTCCAATTGAAAATGAAATATCGGGCCTGGTAGTCATCAAGTATATCAAACCTCCCACCAATTTTCTATATGTTGTGCCATCAAAAGAGGCACTGCTATCATCCTTAGACAATTTCAAGTTACTTTCCATGGGAGTGAGGGCAGGTTTGCAATCACTCATGCCAAACCTTTCTAGTAACTCAGAAATATACTTAGATTGTGAAATGAAAATACTATGCTCTTTCTGAGTTACCTCTATGCTTAGATAGTAGTGAAGAAGTCCAAGATCTGTCATCTCAAACCCATCTTTTAATTTCTTCTTCACAGACTTGTTATGATTTTCATCATTACCTGCAATAAACAAGTCATCAACATAGAGAACTAATATCACCATTTTCTTACCCTGCAATCAAAAATAGAGAGTATCATCTGATTCACTGTGATGAAAACCAATGGATTTCAAGTATGAATCCATTTTCTCATACCAAGCCCTGGGTGCCTGTTTGAGTCCATACAAAGCTTTTGTCAATTTACACACTTTGTGTTCAGCACCCACCTGTTCAAAACCCGGAGGTTGTTTCATATAGACTTCTTCCTGTAAATCACCATTTAAAAAAGCACTTTTAACATCCAACTGATGTACTTTCCAACCATTTTGTGCTGCTAAGGCAAGTACCATACGAATAGTGTGCCATTTGGCAGTTGGTGCAAATGTTTCCTCATAATCAATACTTTCTTGTTGCGCATATCCTTTGGAAACAAGTCGTGCCTTATGTTTATCAATGGAGCCATCTGATTTATACTTAGTCCTATAAACCCATTTACATCCGATGGGTTTAACATGTGGAGGAGGATCAACTAAAACCCATGTATTATTGCTAAGTATGGAATCATACTCACATTTCATTGCCTATTGCCAAACATGTTCAGTAGATGCCTCCTCAAAAGTGGATGGCTTAGTGGAAGAAGTAGTAACAACCATAGCATAGTTCACCTATTTTCGAGAATTCCTGGGACCTGTTAAACCAACTTCATCTGCTGTCAAGTCAGAAAAAGTACTTTGAGCCCATTTTGGATACTTAGACAAATTATTCAAATAAGGGACTCCAGAATTCTCATTAGGTGTGTCATTCGATGGGGGACTTAGATAATTTTCAATAATTTCTAAGTCATTAACCTGTGAACTTGTAGATGAAGGAGAGGAAAGTGAAGGAATTTGAGTCTCATACCATAACTTCGAAGAGTTATCCCCATTGTTCAAACCCTTATCTCTTTTTGCATTTTTCCTCTCTAATCTATCAAGTTGAGAATCAATCTCTGCAGTGTTCATAGTTCCAAATTCATCAAATATTACATCTCAACTCACTATGAATTTGCCTGAATCTATGCAAGCAAACAAAACCTCTTTTTATCTTCAGAATAACCAAGAAAGATGCATTTTTGACTTCGTGGTTCCAACTTAGTTCTATGTTTAGGAGGAACCAAAGCAAAACAAAGACATCCAAACACTTTCAAGTGTTTAACTTTGGGTTTAAACCCATACCATGCCTCATATGGAGTTTGTCCCAAAAGTGCAACTGTGGGGGACCTGTTTCTCAAATACAATGCAGTACCAACGGCTTCGGCCCAAAATTTATCATCAAGCTATTTATAGTGCAACATGGCACGTGCTGTGCCCTCTAAAGTTCTATTCATTCATTCAGATACTCCATTTTGTTGTGGAGTATAAGCATTACTATATTGTCGATGAATTCCATGTTCTCGACAATAGTCTAAAAATTCATTAGAGGTATACTCACCTCCATTATCTGAATGAAGAGTGGCCAAATGTGAACCTATTTCTTTTTCGACTAAGTGTAACCAATCAACAAACTTAGCGAAAACTTCAGATTTGTTTTTCATAAAGAATACCCAAGTCATCCTAGAAAAGTCATCAATAAACAAGACAAAGTATCTACACCCACCAATGGATGACTTTTTCATGTCACATACATCACTATGAACTAACTGTAAACATCTGTTAGCTCTCCAAGATGACTATTTAGGAAATTTTTCCTAATTTTGTTTTCCCAAAACACATGACTCACAAAGAATACTATCTTTGCGAAAAGTGGGCAACCCATTCACCATACCATATCTCTGAAAATTCACTAAAGAGTGGATATTCAAATGTCCATAGCGAAGATGCCATAACCGCTGTGTAGACATAGTACCTGTACCTGTATCAACAACTGCTGCAAGTTCTATATTTGGAGGAAGCACCTTACAATGCAATCTAACCAAGTTACCATCTTCATATCCTGTATACATGGTTTTATAATTATCCTTCACTGAATTGATGTAAATGAGCCCATTTTCAAGCACAATTTGATAACCTTTCTTTCGAATAGTTACCAAAGAAAGTAAGTGTTTCTTCAATGTGGGAACATACCAAACATCCTCCAAGTATTTCATAGACCCATTAGGAAGAAGAATTCGAATAGAACCAAGTCCTAGTGGTGTATGCATAGACTTATTTGCTAAGGCAACTGGAGAGAGAGAAGCTTCCTTATAAGACCAAAATAAATCTCTCTTAAATGTCATGTGTTTGGTTGCTCCTGTGTCTAAAACCCATACATCTGTGAGCTCATCTCTAGCCTCATATTCAACATAATCAATGTGCCCCAAAGAAGTAAATGCAAATTCATGGGCAACATTACTAGATTCATCACAATCATGATCGACATACTGAGCAGAGTTAGTCTTAGTCACTTTTTGTGGCCTCTGAATTTTATCAAAAAGAATCCTACATTGTGAGGCAATGTGACCAAATTTTCCACATCTATGACACTGAATGTCAGATCTACCTCGACCTCTGCCCCTATATGAATTGTGACCATGTCCTCGATCACTTGTTTCATGTGAATGTGATTGATTAGATTGTTGATTATGTGAATGACCCCTACCTCTGTTTTGATATCTGCCTCCTCTGTAACCTCGACCCCCGCTATAACTATTTCCTCTATTGTTTTGATGCCCAGATGAAGATGAACTAGGCTTTGACTCTAAAACATGGGCTTCTTCAGTTTTCTTGGATTTCTTTGGTAGAGAGAGGTCATGTTGGATGAGGAACTCAGCCAACTTATCAAAGGTGATGCCTGTGATCTTGTCAGAGACATGCAACATTTCAACAAAATTCCTTTAGGACCCTGATAGTCCTTTCAAAGCAGCAGTAACTATGAGGTCATCATCTGGTTTTCCAAAACCAGCCTTAGTGTACTCAGTAGTGATATTTTTCAACTTAGACATATATTCTCCCATATCCCCATCCTCATCTAATGACAAAGTAAACAACTGCATATAGATATCTATCTTCTTATGCTTAGGTTTCTTATCATATAAATCTGACAATGTTTTACATGCAGTGTAACTATGAGAAGAATTTTCAATATGAACATATGTATCACGAGTACAACAACATTTAATAAGAGCTAAGGCCTTAGAATCACGTAAATTGAAAATATCTAACTTAGCCTGCTCTGTTGGCAATGTGGGATTTTCATTCTTAACAATATCCCATAACTCATTAAACACTAGTGAAGCCTCTATCAATCGTTTCCAATCTGAATAACTAGAAATTGTTAATCTATCACCATCTGAAAGTAAATTTTGAATTTTCAGCATTTTTGAAATGAAAGAAAGTGCAGTAGAAAAAAATGTGCGACAAAATGCGAAAGAAATGAAACAAATATCACACTCATTGCATAAGACACTGCTTCTACGGGGTTTTGCACTTAACCTCTGCGTAGAGCGTAAAATAGAAAAAATAAGTATTTTTGATGGTTTTTGCACTTAACCACCCAAAAATTAAAGATTACACAATTATTTTGCCAAATTACAACCTTATTTCACCAATTACACCCTTATCTCACCACAACAATGCGAAAGAAAAAAGATTGAATTTTGCCCTTTTTTTGAAAAATAAATAACACAATACAATAAGTATGTGTTTTACAATATTCTGAATTAAAAGAGAATATTTCTTTTTCAAAAAAATATATTCCAAGGCAAAAAGAAACTTTTTCCAAAAAGGGATTTGAACCCTTGACCTCCTCCCTTGCAAGCTTTTAGCAAAATAGGCTTGCTCTAAAAGCATTTACAAAATGTTATACTCAGAAATTTAAATTTATACTAGATTTTTGTGTATGTGAGAAAAAAAAATTTACATGAGAATGTAAATAAATAAATTCTTTTTCCCTTTCTTTTTTTATTTGACAGCCTTCACTTCAAGCTTTCTCCTGGGTGGGCCCTCCATAGTAAGTTTTTGAAAAATAAAACTTTAGAACAGCAAAAAAATAATTTCTAAACTTTATTCCAGCGCCATGCTTGCCTGGGATGCCATGGCTGCTGCTGAAAACTTTTTCTCCACCTGCTCTCTCTCACCTAGGCCGTACAAATCTGTACAAGCTGCTAAAAAATGATTTTGACAATGTTTTTGCAAATTTTTAAGGTATTTTTTGCAGTGAATGAATCAAAAACAAGCCTGGGCGTTGGAAAGGCCGTACAACAGGCCGTACAAGTATGGTTTTTCCAGATTTTTAATTAAAAATGCAACAACAAAGGTTTTAAATGCTATTTGCTGATGTTTTTCAGAGGTTTTCCATAGAAATGAATGTTATACTCATAATGATAGCCATTAATGAAAAGTTTCAGATGTTTTCTCAAATAAAAGGCCGTAAAAATCCGATTTTGGCTCAAAAATAATGAATTAATAACATTTAAATGCTAAAATTCATTTTTATGCCAAATGAGGAGGTTTAACAGAAGAAAAATAGAGTATAAATGATCCAAAAAAAACAAACAGTGGTATATGGAAAATACAGGTTTAAATATAAATAATTTTTGAAAAATTAAAATGATTTAATAATTTTTCAAAATATTTAAACCAAACTATATGGCATACCTTATTTTCATGCCAAAAGAAATCACACCTTCCTCCTTCGAATTCACCGTGCTCCCAACCATGCTCTGATACCACTAATAACTCCAGGATCAAAATAGATTGAACCTTGTCCCCGCTTAGTGAGAGTGCACAAGTATTTTATTAATTTCAAAATAACAATTACATAAGGGTGCCTTTACTCCGTTAACCCTTTCACAATGCAAATATGGATTTATATAGTTTTTACCAATGACCGGTAAAAACAACTAATCCAATAACCAACTAAATACGGGAAAACAACCCGTAAAACAAATCTAATTAATAAACATAAAACAATAAAACTACATAATAATTAAACTAAGTTTATTTATTTTATGGGGGTGTCTTTATAAAAGATGCATGCCCCATTTATTTTCTACCAAAAAACTAAGCTAACGTTAAGACTTTGGAACAAGTCCTAACATGTGTGTCATATACATTCATTAAAATTATATTTTTACCACAAATTGTTAGATATGCCATTTTAATTTCTTCCTTTTTAATGATTGTTACACTATCTACAGTTGTGAAAAAATTATGAGAGGATTTGAACTTCTCACACATATTAAATTAATGAGACAACCTCAACTTGATTCAATATTGCTACTATGGAGGCAAGACTCCTATTGGAATCAGATAGCTCCATATGTAACGAAGACTCCGTTCAAAATCAGATAGCTTTGCATGGAGAGAAGATTCCTTTGCAAATCAGGTTACTCCGCATCTACGGAAGACACCTCTCCAAATCAGAATGGAACACTCTTTTTAGTAGAGATATTTTTACTGTACACAGATATTCTTCCAAAATCATTATCTGTACTGTGTCTTTTTAATCGATAAAAATGTACGAATGTGATGGTTCTTGTTCACATCGATTGGAGACACTCATTCAACACAATACAACATAAATTAGCCTCCATACAAGAAATAACTCTTTAATAGGATAAATTTGCAACAATTAATGAATAAGGCACTTCTTAAAAAGCATAATATATGCAACGAACATTAAAACCTTTAACAGATCAACTAAAACTATGTTAATGGGTTATAATGTCTTTCATACCGCCGAATTAAAGTTAAGGTTTTGACGTTCAAGAAATAATGTAAACGTTAGCATAAAACATGGAGCATTTTAAAAAGAATTTAATTTAAAAATAAATAAATAAAATAAAATTATTTACTTTAGTTATATGGTACTAAAAACAATATTCAGTTTAGATATGTGAAGTTAAAAAAACTAAAGTTATTATTTTTAAATAAATTTAATGCTTATATCATAACCTTTTTTATAATTTATCTCGTTTATAAAATGTTCACAGTATATTATATATTCAATATTATAATCATGTTTTTTAATTGTATATAAATTTATATTTATAGATATGTATATGTATGTGTAATATTAAAAGTGAAAATAAAATTTAAAATAATCATGTTTTTAATTGTATATAAATTTATATTTATAAATATTTATATGTATGTGTAATATTAAAAGTGAAAATAAAATTTAAAAGAATCCAAGCAACGAATGAATCTTAAATATGAGAATAATTATACTAAAAATTTTAAAAAATCATTATAATTAAACCTATAAATAAATGACAACAATTTTTTTATTTCATACAATTCATTAAAAAAATAAAAATTAAAACTCAATCAAAAACAAAATGTAATGTAATAAAATTGGTATATGAAAAAATATACTTTCGTTCTTGAATGGTAGGAAAAGACACCCAATTTACTTGAATTATGTATCTCTATTTCGGATTGATAACTTTTTTTTTTTTTCCTTTGTTCTTTATACTCTAAGATCGTGAATATAAAATTTTGATGGAAGCTGCATATAAAAAATGAAAGATTTATTTTTGCCTGACAGATGTGTAATAATTTATTAGTTGTTTATCTCATTCATGCTTTTTGTACCAAAGTTGTGAAATGGTGAAGTGTACACTATTGTGACGTAAAAGCATGACTACTTAAAAAATTTCATGCTTTATAATTGTCTTGAATTTCAATGACAACTTTTTAATACACATTTTCGCTTTATTTGAAAATGAACATTGTTTAAAATCAAAATTCAAATAAATATTTTAAATAGATTTTGGAACATAATATTCAATAGAGTACTCTTATTAATGGGTAAGTGTGTAAATATATTTGGTTTTTCAATTTTAAATATTATAAATTAGGAATCTATATAGTTTAATCATAGCATTTATTTATTTTTAAAACTTTTGAACATAAAAATATTTATTATTATTGAAAGATAAATTTCTAATGCCAATTTATAATATGGAGTGGAAGACAAGGTTTAAGGTTGGTTAGTTTAGTTTGGTTTGGTTTTATTTTTTATTTTATTTTTTATATTGGAATATCAATAACAAAAGTCTATGCATTAACAATGCAAAACAACTAACAAAAATAAAAAATAGGTTGATTTAGAGGAGCACAACCCCCCACCAATCAAAGTGAAATTATCAATTTTACTATATAAAAATGGCCTCAAATAGTTGGCATCAACATAAAGGAAAGAATAAGAAACACCCATCCAACCACCCAAAATAGAGTGTGACTCCACAAACCAACTATATCACCAAATTATTAGACACCCTCCTAGTAGCGATGTTGTCCACATCAAAATCATTATCCAAATCAATGTTCATAATAACAAGATCCACTACAATGTTTGACTCCACAACAAGTGCCATCTGACCCAAACCAATGTTCAAAGGTGGATTAAAGTGATCGACCTTCTTAAGCAAGGACTTCATGTTATTAATTTTAACATAATTGAGCACATCTTCGACATTAGTAGAAGCACCCCTTTCAGTGAGCTTTTCCATCTCGCTAGCAAAAACATTCACATTATCATCAATCATTTTCCAAAGCTTGTTTTGCTCATCAAAACTATGCAAAACAGGGAGAGGAAAGTAGAAAGGAGGAATAGATTGATTCACATCCTTTTTAGTAGAGTACAGATCAACCTTGATGTCAAAAGAACACCTTAATCCTTAGCATCCTTTTTCAAGTTAGCATGATTGCCTAAATAAGCACTTTGATCAGCCAAAATAACATCATTATTGGTATCAAGTCAACTATCAACACCATTCTTATCATACTTAAGCAAATTAACCCAGGCATGAACATGATCATCTAACTAATCAAAATGTGCATATTTAATATAGTCCACTCATGTTCATAATCTTTAACTTTGGTAGTCAAGCCATGAAACATACCCTAGTTTGAATGAGGACTCAGTTGAGGATAGCCACTAGAGTCAATCAAGAAACTAGAAATAATTTTTAGCATCCCAGTCTTTAAGAACTATTCTAGTTATGCTTGAGGTACCTTTAGTTGAAGAAAATTCTTTAAGCAAACAATGCTAATAATGACTTCAATAGTGAAGCCAGTAATCACCCTAGTCTTTGTTTGGAAAACATCAAGGTTCCTTTGCCTCCATAAAAACCAAAATATTGTAGTAGAAAAAAGAAGCCAAAAATTGTGGAAAAAATATGGACTTTATTTTTAGGACACACATATCCAAATGCAATATTCAACTAACCAATCTCACAATGAAAGACCATGACCCACCCTTTAAGACAACAATTCCAAATTTTAGTAGCATATGGATAAGGAAAAAAAAGGTTCTCAATAGATTCAATATCACTACATAGAGAGCAATAAGACTGACCTAAACCACTTTAAACCCAAACATCACCAATAAGAAGTTTATTGTAAATCAATAAACATCTAAAATAAGATTTTTTGGGTTCAATATAGGATGTCCAATAACTTTGAATCTAAACGACCAAGAATGTAAAGGATCACAAACACGCTAGATATGATTAATGGTAAGATAAGGACTTTGGAGAAAGAGAGTTTATCATACAACATTTAAGTGGAAAATTCACATAGGGGTGGTCCCTTCAACCATTTAACACTATCCTAGAATCCATCCTCCTCATCCATAATATATACATTATTGACTGCTTAGAAATCCTTTAGTAGGAGAGTATACATCCTACATTGAGATTAAGTAATTTGAAATCTAGTTAGAATTTCCATCCAAGAGGCCCAACCATTCTAAAAAAAATCCTTAAAATTTCTCAACCCTTTAATGAATATCTCAAAGGAATAACAACCTCTAGTGAGTGCTAGAGGCCTCCTATTAACACAAAGATTCCATAATAAAGATATACACCCATGTAAGCATGCCCTAAATCAACTGAACACATGTTTAGAACTGATAAAAGGATTAGTAGAATCTTAGGCAGACCAGATAGAACCAAAGGTTGGGGAACCAACCACTTTCACTGAAAAGGGCCATATAAGAAGGTGAACAATGTTGAGTCCTTTCCAATTTAGATTACCTTTGGGGAAGCCTCTCAAAATATTATTTCTAACTAATACTTTCTAGGGGTCTTTTGCTTTGAAAGCTCTGATAATTCATTTAACAACAAGGGAATACCTTATATCCTTAGATCTTTCAAGCCAAGGCCATCAATGTTTTTAGGCTTGAAATAGAATTATTAGGAAATAAATGCCATTTTTCAATTCCCTTTTTGTTTGACACATGAAATATCCAATAATTATATGAACCAAATTGACATGAGTTTTAATAAAATTCAAACAAGAAGCATAATATATTGTAAGAAGCCAGGACTTCTTGACAAACCCGAATCCTACTAGGTAAGGAGAGTAGGTGGCATTGCTATTTCTCAATCTTTTTATTAATCTTGACAAATATCCTTTCCCACATAAGCTTAAAATTAGGGTTAAGATCAAAGGCAATACACTTATAACTAACCAATTGATTAGGACCTTTCCATTCCTATTTAAAAGGATCAAACCAATTTGGAGGAGTATCCTTCCAACCCAACATACAAGACTAATGAATAGCCATTTTATATCCATACATAGAATAACAGATATTTAGACTTAAGGCAATCTTAGCCAAATTATCTTTCTTAAGATTGAAAAAAAAGTAGTATCATTTGCAAAAAAGACATTAATCAACTTAGAATCACTAGGTAGATTAATTCCTTTGATCAGGGGCCCCATCTCAGAACTTCTTAACAAGTAGTGTAGAGCTTATGCTACTAGCACAAACAAAGATTGGGCCAATGGGTAGCCTTGTTTGATAAATCTATAAAGATCAAGTGCCTCATCATTCTCACCAGTTAATTAAAAAATAGAAGATGCATATTTAAATAATACATTAATCATTCTATAAAATCTATCTTGAAATCTAAAGGCTCTCAAAATTATTTCAATAAAGGGCCATTTTATTCTATCATAATCTTTTTCAAAGTGGAGAAAAATCATGCTCACATCCTATTTTGAGTAATAAGGTTATCCATAATATATATGCCCTCAACAAAACTAGTCTATGTTTTAGAAACAATCAAAGAAAGAAGATAGGAGAGATGGTTGGCCAAGATTTTCACCAAAATTTTATAGGATACATTTATGAGAGTGATGGGTCTCTAATGTTTGACCTAGTAGGACTCTCCATACTTTGTGATGAGATTAATAACACCTCTATTAATCTCTGGGCCCAAAGAACTAAAAAAAGCTGCATTATAGACCTCAACATAATCATTGGCAATCCAATCCTTTTTAGCCTTAAAAAACTTAGGAGGAAATAGTCAATACCTAGAGCTTTATCCTCTATTAATTAAATAATGGCCTCTTTCATTTCATCTAAAGAAATAACACTATCTAAATAGTTAGCTTACTCCCGTGAAACCTTCTTTGGTATACAATGATCATAAAGAACCATGTTCTATTATGTATGAGAATTAGTTCCATCAGACAAAAAAAAAAATTCAGCAGAAATCAAAGAAGGCATTTTAAAAAACAATAGGGTCATGAGATAGATTTCCCATGAACTTACTACCAAAAATTTTGCTCTTTCGTTTCTTAATTTTCAAAAAGTGAAAGAAGAATTTGGATCCCCTACCACCAAGTTTGATCCAAGTCAGACGGGAGTGAATTTTAGTTCCTCTAACAAAGTAACATTAGGATTACCTGATCTAATGATTTAGATAATTGAGTTCATCCACAAGCCTTCCATTGGAGGGATAAAGTTGAAGGGAACTTTTAATAAAAATTAACTTTTCCTGAGTGATCCTAGTAGCTTTCCTATACCGTCTAGCCTTAAACTATCCATATGATCTTGAAAATTCCTTAGATAGTTCCATTCAAGAGTTTCATTTCACAATACTAGAGGAAGATTCACATGAGAGCCTCCTAATGTTCCTAGAAGAGTAGATGCCATCCATAAAGACTTGATCATTTAGGTGAGAGACATTAAACTTGTAGATCCCTTTTAAAGAAGCATAATATTTACCAAAATTATCACTTAGGGAGACACCAACCTCAATGGGATGGTTATCTGAGATAGTGAAGGGAAGAACATTAACCACATTCCTAGATCTATTTGGGTCACTTGGAAGGAATCACTATTCATGTAGAATCCTTTTTCTAGTGATCTAATTATTACACTAGGTATACTAGATACCATTACTCTATTTTTTAACTTTATAAAGAGTGTCAAAGAGTCTATGCATTCTATTAAATTTAGACCATAAGAATAGTTTATTACCTTTCCAAGACTGTACATCCCTCAAATTTTTCTTCTTTTTCCTCCACCATGTTGAGATCACATCTAAAGACCTAGGGGGCATTTTTGATGTTGGATGCAAGCTAGTTACAAAGCTTACATATCTCTCTATAGTCATTGGGAGAATATATATTACAAAGACCAAAATAATGATTTTATTTTTCTAGAAAAAACCAAACAACACTATTAGAAGGAGAAACCCCGTGATCAATAATATACTCCTGCCAATTAGGGTTAATCAAGATGAAGGCCACTCCTTTACCTTTCTGAGGATTGGTAGAAAAATGATCAACATTTGGCCAAATAAAATTAAGGTCCATATACAAATGGGAACCTATAGCTTTAATCTCTTGAATCAATAAGAAGTCCAACTTCTCTCTAGAGTGTTTGAACTACCTCACAATAGGTTTCCTATCAGGGGTTTCCAAACCCCTAACATTCCAAATTATAATTTGCATAGAAAATAGTTGGGAGAGGGTCACTTAACCTCACCTTGGGTCTTACCCCCACTATTATAAATTCTTGTGAAGCAATCAGGGATCTTATTATCTTTTGGTTTCCTCTTTTTATCCATCTCATATTTTCTATGGGGGGTGTGTTTAGATATCTTACAATCAATCATCACAGCCCAGTCATGAGATAGTGAAGTATTTTTAGTCTTAAGCCTCTTGCCAAATCCTATAAACTTTCAATTTTTAGACACATTAAGTTCTATGAGAGATAAAAGACCAAAAGACCAAGAACCTCAGGCTCAGGAATAGATATAGAGTTATTCAACTTATTCATCACAAGTGAAACCAACATAGGAGAAGATTCATCTCCTTCTTCAATTAGGGTAGGTGATGACAAACTTCTAGGGGTATAATTTTTAACATTGGGGGGATCTATTAAAATGACCACATATTCATCATAGGGAGAATACTTACATTGTGAGTCAGAAGAATCCATTGAAACCTTATTTTTCACAATCGTATTTTCTCACTTGAAGATCAACATGAATTAGAGTATACACCCAAATTGATATTTTTCATTTTGAGTTTCTTCAACATCAAGGAAAGGATCCTTCTACTATTTACCAACTTATGATAAGTGGACAAGTTGAAGAGCCTCATTTACCATTTCCTATGTTCTCACACGGATTTGGGGATACTAGCTTCTTTATTTCTTATCCTCTTCCCTCTATTTTGACCCCTTCGTATACAATGACTTCTTCTTCTTTGAACTCCTCTACCTCCATGCCTAGTATCTCTACTAACATGGTAGGTTTTACATCTAGTGGGTCTCTTTCAATACCCACTCTTCTCAATTCTCCCACTAGTGCATTGTTTTCTACCCATGGTACTCATGACTATATTGCTACTTATTCTCATCCCTTTACTAGTCTATATTTTACCACATAAATAAATAATGCCACTAGTGCCTCACTTACCAATAGTTATTCTCAATCTCTTACTAACACCCATAGAGGTATCCAAGACACTACTTCTAATTTTAATGCCTCAAACAATGCCAATAATACAACTCAAACTCATCAACTCCTATTACAAAATCTTAATCAAATGAATGATTTTCAAGCTAACAATGCAAATCAAATGATGCAAATACAAAATAACCTTATCCATCTTCAAACCCACCCTCAATAGATGCCATAGGGCATGCATAATCAAAATGTTCCCTGACCTCCACTTTACAATTCCCATTGTAATATTATCCCTCAACCTCTTCTTGTCAACAAAACAATCAACCATGTTAAAAATGAGCCTCATACATCTCAAATTGCTAATATCTATATAGGAGGTATCACCCCTACTATTTCTTATAATGGGTCAACTGATCCTACTCTTCATTTAAAAACCTTTGAAAATCTATATGAAGATTGGCTCAAGTTAATTGCCTTCACTGATAGCAATGTATTAGCTAAAAATCTCATGGATGATACTTTATATTGGTACAACCAACTTAAAACTCATTCCATTACTATTTTGGAATATTTAGTAAATACTCTAGTCCAAGAGTTTCAAACTAATGATCTTCCTAAGAATATGTTGTCCGATTTTATAAATTGTAAGTAACTTGAAACTGAAATTGCACAACCTTTTTTTAAATGATGGATGACTTTATCTAATAAATTCAAACATAATATAGAAAGTGACAACTTTTTTCATCTTTTTATCAATGCTCTTTTTCCCAAGTTACAATATCAAGTCCAAACTCTCTCTCCATGTACTTTAGAGGAGGATATTGAACAAGCAAAATATCAAGATTTTATTATACATCAATTGAGCCATCCCAACCTTCTATAGGTTATTACATGTTGCTTAAGAATACGAATCATCATGCTACCAATGATGGTGTCATGGACTCTTATGATACCATTCACACTATTCTAAATGTTGTTCCTAACCAAACTTAGGAATAAGCTTCCCATCCTAGTCAAATAACCAATCCTCATTTCTCTTCAATTAATAACATCAATGTTCACAAACCTCTATCCTCAGTAGAATTACTAAAACGTCTACCAAGTCCTCTCCCATGAGAACTTTATCCTACTCATCCTATGAAATCTTGGTATGATCTTAATAATTTTTTTTAGTTTCATGATAGTTGGGGTCATTCTCATGAGACTTGTAGGTAAATTCATAATTTGGCTATGGATTTATTTCTTGATCCTAATTTTGATCATGATTCTATCATTCATCAATGTAAACAAGCCTATGAAATTAATTTCAAAGCTCATGAAATAGAAACTAAATCTCAAGCTTTGAATCATGATAATGTTTATTTGGCCATCTATAAAGATCCTTTTAAAAATCACCAAGATACCCATGACAAGCCCACCCCTTATACTAATAATGTTGATAGTCTCCTTGACCCAACTCCTGAAGAGAATGTGGTTAATATGACTAACATGCAAAGGGTGGTTGCTTTCATTGATCCTCAACCCATATACACATCTCCAATATCTCCCATGTTTCGTGTTATCCAATATTTTTCTCCAATTCACTTGAATGAGTTGTGGCAAGATGACCTTATAAATTTTGATAAATGAATTCTAATTCTTACCTTGGATAACACTTCCCATTTTATTTATACCATTCCTCCATCTTCTTTACCTAGCACCAATGACACTCAAGCTTCTATTAACACCTCTTCTAATCTATCTTAAACCCAACCTGCATCAACTACTCCATCTTCTCAACATAATCTACAAAATTTTCCTCCTACCAAACCTTCTACCTCTTGTCAACATAAATTCACATATACTTTAGCTCCTCCTTCCGAGGATTTCCTTCCACACTATGCACCTCTTTCCAAAAATATTCTTATGGGTTATGATTAGTGGGATCCTATAAAAAAATTACTAATATCCCATCCTAAATCCCATTTATAGAACTAATGATAACCCGTCCACATAATCATAATCATAATATGTAGCTTTTATTTGAAATGAACATCTCTCATCCTCCTCTATTAGGATGAAAATCAACCTTATTTAGATTAGAAGATAGCATTCTCTAACAATTCAAAGAGATATTTATAAATGTTGATGAAAAAATTGACACTTATCTTTCCCTCAAATTCCCCATTTCTTCCATGATCCCTGATGGGATTTTATTTCATACAGATGATCCTATGATTTTCATTAGTGTTCAAATTGGTGATATCCAAGTCAAGCATACCTTAATTGATGAGGGTTCTAGCACTTGTGTTGCCTCTCTTGATTTTATCAAAACCTTGAGATATTCCAAATGCAATCTTAAATCCACATACAACACATGTCAAGGCTATGATTGAAGGCAAATGCCACCTTTAGGTTGTGTTTAGCTTCCCATTATTGTCCCACCTATCACTTTTTATGTGAAGGTGATGATGTTTAACTTTCCTCTATATTACAACATTTTGCTTGGTAGGCCATGGACCCATTATATGAGAGAAATTGGCTTTTCCACTTACTAATGCATCAAATTTACTCATAATGGAGCCATTTATAGGATTTAGGGTGACACCAATCCTTGAAATTTCAAATAATTTCAAGATAGGGGTGTATTCAAGATTCATACCCTTGAACCCTTGCCAAGCATCCCATTTTATGAATTTCAACAATTTAACTTTCTCATCAATTCCACTAAAGGTTATAATGGTCATTATGAACTCATTGGAAATATTTCCTCTAACCTCCTAGATTCTGATGATGATGAGCTTGATGAGATCAATCTCAAGATTAAAACTTCTAATCTCTCACCTCATCTAATGTCTTAGCTTCCCACTTTTTTTAACCACTTTTTTGTCAACCACCTTGTGATGACATCCCCATTATCTTAACCAAGACTCAACATTCCATTCATCATATCACATTGGATGACAAGGTCATCCATACCTACACCATTGATCTTTATACACTTAATTATGATGATGGTTATACCTTAGATGATCCATTCTTAGGAGGTCTTGTTTAGGCCCAAGATGCTGAGATTATTCATTATTTTTACTCTTTGATTTAGTATTTTTATATATCTTCCCGTGTTCCATCATATATCATTCTTAATTTTAGTATTTTTACTCTTTATCGTAAGGTAGAGATGGTGTGAACACCTCCAATTTTTTAGGAACCTCATATGAGTATGCTTAAGGATCATGCTATTACTAGTCCCTATCACTTTGCTAAGTATCATGACCCCTATATCCTACTTATTCCTAATATGTGTGAGACTCTACTTCAACCTTTTGTGGACCTCACCTCTCCCTCAGTAGAGCCCAGTCTAGATCATATTTCCATGCCTGCTTTAGATGAGTTTACTCTTAATTCTAGTCCTGTTACTCTTATAGTTGAGTATTTTCCAAACTCCCCACCAACCCCACCTTATCTTGGTGATGGTTTACTCCCTTTACCATAGTAAGCTCTTTCATCCACCAAATGGGCCAATCAACCTTATCATGACATTTATAAAGCTTTTGATTAGTAGACTAGAGATTATTCCCTATACCAATTTCCTTTCACTCTCATTACACATCCTCTTATGAGTATACCTACCAATATTATTCACAAGTTTATATGTTGCTTCCATGACACAAATAACCATTCATCTATGCATTGTCATAAGTTAAAAAAATATATCGACACTTTTCATCTTACTACTCCCCAGTCTTCAGACAAGGCTATACCTCCCCCAAAATTATTACCTAAGTATATTCCTAAGTATGGATAGGTATATTATCTCTAGCACCAATGTGTCAAACATCACACTAATCATTGTCTCATCCTCTAGTATCATATCAAATATCACCTCTTAACAATTCTTGTATCTTCTACCATTCCTCCCACAGGTCTTTCTCATAAGAAGGCTCCCCCTTATTCCCCCATAGATCCACCTCATATGATTCCATCTCTTTTGTGGCCCCTTCTTCACCTCTTATTCCTCCACCTATGAATCCCTCACCTATGGACCTTCCCTCACTCATGGATCCTTCTCCACCTATAAGTCCCTCACCCATGGTACCTTCCCCACTAGTGACGCCTTCATCTCTTGTAGAAACCACTCCCATGTATTCTTTTGAGCATACCTCACATTATAACCCTCATCAACATGATCCTTTAAGCATTCCTACCTTTTGTGTTGAAAATATTAAAGATGAAGTATTTTCCCAAAGTTTATTGAAGATCGATGAGACATTAGCTGTAGTTCACATTCAAATTCATAGAGACTTATTAGATGTTATGAATAATGTGTGTAGATAAATATATCAATACTTAAGATCACATGTATGGTGTTATTATATTTTCATTGGATTGGATGTGTGCTCCAACTTTATCTTTATCTATTTGTTATATCATTTGATATTGTGTCAAATTATTATCTATCTTACATGGTAAATTTGGTTTCACACTTTATATTAATTATGATGTCATTATGTTATATTATAGATTTATTCTTTATCATTTCCTTTTCTTTGTAAGTTTATTTCTTATGAATCCCTTTTTTTATTTTTCATGATTGTTTACTCTCTTATCTCTATACACATGAATAATAATTATTGTGACTTAGTTATACAAACCTTTCTCCATTTAGTCACTCCTCATTTACCAAGTTATTAGTTATAAAAAAATTCATATCATTATAATATACTTTTACCAATCTACTTTGGATCTCCTTTTCTTCCCTTTTATTCCCTTTTGAAAATTAAGCATATACATGGTTGAGACTTGAGATAACATGTTGGTTCATAGTTTAGCTTAAGTGTCCTAGTTAGTATTGTCTTTAGTTACTTAGCTTCCTTTAGCCTAAGCCCAAAATCTCATTCATGTGTATCACTCTATTTATCATGATGGTCATTCCAAATATGTATGGAGGAAGAATCTTAAAATCCATAGAAACATTAAAAAACCAAATCATTTAACAAAAGGCAATGATCTTAAAGGCAACACTCAAAATTATCAAAAGTCAAATCATGCTAAAAGACATGATTCTAAGCACATATTATTCTTCTAATCGAAGCTCAAACTGCATAGTTGGCTTCATATTAGAGATGAGGTGTATTGGGGTGCAGTAGGATAGTAGATTAGAAAAGGAGAACAAAAAATATTGTAGTGCTACCTACTTTCTCATGCAAGTACCCAATATTCATAGTAGATCAATGGCTCTATAAGGGGTCTTGAGGAATGGGAACACATTGTGGGAGGGTAGGTCCATTTTACTTTTCTTGCATATAAATATCTACATGAGTTGATCTTAGTAGCACACTTATTTTTCTACACAGATTTATGTCTATAGTGAATAAGTATCCTCTGTATATTGATGGTTACTAGCCACTTAGTGTCTTCTCATATCGTTAGTATGCCTCATGTCTCCTAAGGTCTTCTCATAATATGCCTAAGTTATGCTTTTTACATTCATTTTTTCACTTCCTACAATACTTGTATTTCCCCTTGAGAAATATTTTTTTGTTCACTGATCACTTCCTATAGTACATGCTCTCATCTTGATTCAGTATGTTTTATGCGTACTTCATTAATATTTTCACTTTTCACTTTTTATTTTCCAATTTCATGCAAGAATTCAATCATTTTTATTAAGTTTTTCATACTTCCCAACTTGAATTAGTATGATTAATTTAAAACCAATTTTTACCAATTTTGTTTATCTTTTATATTTCCCAATGTGATTTAGTATGACTAATTAACTTAATTGATTTGTTTTTACACCATTACTATTTTACACACTTTCCATTTTATTACATTATTTTTATACTTATCAATGTGATTTAGTGTGATTTACTTGTTTTACTTTGGTGCCATATCTTTCACATGGTTTAAAAAATAGATTTTTGACCTCTTATTTACAATTATTTGGTTTCTTATACAAAGTCACTTCTTGCTATTCCACATTTCCCAACATGAAATAGTGTTTAGTACATTTATTTTTTATTGATTATATTTTACCAAGTCCTTTTTGCCTATTTATTTTTAACCATGCATGTATCCTACATAATGCTATAAAAAAACCACAACACATATATTTCCTATAGCACATATAAAAAAGATAAATACATGTGCTAGAAAGAAATATATCCATGTATCCACAACTATATCCATAATAAAAACACATAAGGTCAACATCCAACTATCATAATAGAAGATATCTATATATACATCATGTATTTTTGATATAAGGTAAAAAAATATATCTCTCTAGCTCAAATACTTGGCTCTATACTGTCTACCTCGTGGCCTAGTCATGTTTCCCATAGATGCCTTAGATAGTCCCCTTTGAATAGTATACTATAAATAAGATGTTTGAGATCTCAAGCTTATCACCTATCCTTCTCGGTTGGCCACCTGGGCTTGTACCTATCCTAGCTCCATCATGATAACCAAATGTGCACCTCTTTCTTGAACCAAGACTTGTCAGGTCTATGCGTCTCTAGCTCCCACCTCTACTAGTGGTTTTAGCCTATATCTACATGCCTATAATAACCTCATGACCTCTCTTTCTATTCTAAACTATCTCACTTGAGGTAGGGTAGATGGTACCATAAAATCAACTAATGTGGTAGGGTTGTATGGTGTCATTGCCTCATCTAGGATATCATGGAGTGCACCCCTCATTAAGGATACCCATCTAATCTTATCCTTCTCCACAAGATATATAAAATTCAAACAAGACATATGTTAGATCATATATGCATCTGAAAAGCTATCTATCTACAATCTATCTATCAAATATTACACAACTAGTATTCTATTTTCTCAAATTTAAGCAAATTTGAATAATTTATCACTTGTCTAGATGTCCCCTAGCATTGTCTCCCCATTTTCTTGATCGTTGAGCATGATCTTTCCATTAGATCATCCCCATAATACCTCATCCATGGGATGCCTCCCAAACAATGCAAACCTTAGGGTCACAACCCATGCTTATCTCAAGTCTCACTTAGTAGTGCCTATATAGACCAACTTTATTCGAGGTCAAATGATGGGTCATCTTGGATGACCATATTTTGTGCTCTCTCTCATTGTTGGCATCTCTATTCATGGTGCAATCAAGGTAGTCATTGTTCTTCCTACTATGGTGCTAGTTATGGTACCTATAGCACTCCTACATCCACATCCATTTCCTCTCTAGCTATTGGTTGATGTGCTCAACCTGTCAATGGTCTCTCATGCTCTGATCTAATCTCTGGTCTCATAACTGGTGATCCCTCTCCTCCTTTCCCCCTTGGCTCTCTCACATGTCTAGCCCAAAATGTGGGCACCACTATAAGATCCATCATGTGAGGAAGTCCAAAATATCTTAGAAAGAATGCCATTAGATGTGGCTCTATCCACCATGGGTAGTGGCATGTGATTTGTGCTCTTACCAACTCCAACTCCAATGCCACTATCCTCTAACTTGGCCAAAATGTCATGATGTATATATATGGTTACCATATGATATTTTCTCATGTGACTATCTATAGTATTGAAATGTGGGGTATAATCTACATCACCTAATCCTATCTCCATCTCTATACCTAAGGAAATTGATCATCGACCACATGGGGCAACCCATCTGGTCAGTACATCGAGAACCTCTCATATATCTAGATACTCAAGAATATCACTAGCCCCATGGTATTCTTCCCTCTAGAAAACATTTCATACATATCATGCATTAGTTAAACCTATATGATATAACCCATGTTGTAGAGTACTCCTTAATCAAATATATATTTCCATAAGGCTATCACATATAGTTATACCTTGCCATCTGACTTGTGACAAAACATTCATGCTATCACAAGTCTTATCACTACCTTTTTTATATCCAAAATATGAGCTATATATATGTAAAAAAGGCTCACCCTTAGCTTTGGATATATCTTATCCAAGCATGTCACCCATCAATCTAATGCTCATCTCTCCTCCTACCCATATGGTATCCCCATGATCACCAGTGTCCCTCCTATCAAAAGTCTAAGTATAGAATGGACATCCTCCAACATGATACCCACCTCGATGTATCCTTATCCACCACCCACCTAAAGGTATTAATCAAGAGCTCGTAGACTCCTAAGAACATTACTAATATATTTTCACTCAATGACACATGACACATCTCCATGATACCTCTTAAGCCTAGTGTGACTAACCAATTCGGTCCTCTATTTTCAACCACTCTAATAAATCTAGTAGCCATGACACATCCACCAATCACTAGAATATTTGGTCCCCCTACAACCATCAAATCAAAAAATATTTATTAGACCTCCATGTCACTTATAATAAAATGCATTTTTTGGAATTTTTTTATAAAAACAAACCTCAATTTTCCTTAATCTATCCATTTTTCATCAATTTGACATATTCTTAGCCTACTTTGTCATTTTAGTACTTACTCAATCAAACTGGGTCATTAGCATACTATTTTGGCCAATTTCCCACATTTTAGTACTATACTAGCCACTTAGTCACATACTAAGTTGACCAAATAATACTAGGTCAACCTTGTGGGCTTAAAAAACTAAGTCAACCATTTCACTTCCCCCTTAGTACTAAGTTGGTAGAGTGGATTAATCATCTAAATTAGCTCAGGGGTACTAAGTCATCACTTTACCTAAATTAACTAAGTTGATCCATACCTACTAAGTTGGTAGTGTCAAAACAACATTCTTAGCCTACTAAGTTGACTGGGTTGACTTAGTTGGTTCACACTACTGACTCTTTGACCTACTTATAATACATACCTTTGGCATTTATTACTCTAATTCCTTTCAACCCATTTTTCCAGTTAGCCTCTAATATTTTTTGTAACTATCTGAGGTTCATTTCAATTTTTATAATTGGTCTAAATTAAAATTTTCCATAAAATACTTAAATTTCCATAAAACACTCAAAACATGTTTGAAATTCTCAATTGCCTACCTATGCTACACTTGCTGCAGTCACTAGGCATCCTCTTTATCTCAGCTATCATCTCCTCATGATCTTGGTTTTTTAGGCTTTTGTTTGGTCTCTTAGAACTCTATTTTTCTCTCCAAATAAGTCAAACAATATCAAATATATTTATTTTCACCCTATTTAAACTTACTATTCATAATTCTTTACCTTTCAAATATTTGTCATCATATTCCTTATTTTGATCATATCTTTGTTTTTACTCACTCATTTTTTTAACTATAAAAAATTCTAGAATAATGATGTCGTAGAGAATGTCTTTCAATACTATATACCTATATTCCATTTTCTTTTGCTATTTTTTTCTCTAATTTTTACAGGTTCACCTAATGTTCCTCATATTAGATGCCTTCACATCTCTTGCAATCTCCTTTTTTATCTACATCACTAAGGTAAGTAAAGGTATGTGTTTATCAATTTTATCCCTTCATTTATCTTATTTTCTCTTTATTGCATTTACTTAGCATCAACATTATGTGTTATCATGATCTATTGTCAAAGGACTATCCCATGTTTCACTTACATGACATGTGATGAGCTTCAAGTGGGGAATATGTATACAGATAATATTTTCAAACTTTTATCAATGACACTCTCTATATTGTAGGAACTCATCGAGTCTCAATCTCTCTGAGTGTACACCTTAAAGGGTGCACCACGAAAGGGAAGGGTAGACCATAAGTACTTCACATGATTGTTGTCCCTTTTTCCACTTTTTATCTACACACTTATCTTCTAAAAACCATTCCCCTAATCTTGTTCTTTTCTCTTATAGACTCATCTAGTCATTTCCCACCTTTTCTCCCCAATTTCCTAACCTAAAAACCCTTTTGATAGTTTTTAGTACTAGGTCAACTAGGTTGACCTTGTACTCGTATTGGTAAAATTCATTAGGGTGTAGTGGATCTTGGCTAACCTAGCTTGTAACCTAGTGAAATATTATCAATATTGGTACTAGGTTGACTGGGTTGACGTTGTCAACCAAAACTTTTGGAAGGGTGCAGGGTTAAATATGCCTATATATATGAGATCATTTCTCAATTATTTAGATAATAAAATAAGTAAGAGTTATTATGCATCTGTTTATCAACCATTATAATTTAGGATCAAGCTTAGGGTTTCATACTTTCTTTGGAGATACATATCTTGTCTTGTGGAGATGTCTTTTGGATGCATTGATATGTTGTGTATCCTAGTGCTGATTTATCTTTGTCATCCTTACATACCACATCAACCACTTGTGAAGCACCTTGGCCAAGAGAGAGATTGAGGATCGGTGGATTTGTCTTCAACAGTAAGCATTATTAACTTTTTCCCTCCTTTGTAATAGTATATAGATATGCATTTGTACTTTTATTCCATGTCTTAGGATTTTGTATACATTGATGTGAGTATATATATTTTATGCATATTTAATTTTTTTGTTTATTACCTCTATTTTGTGCCACAATATTTGATGATCACCAGCTTAGATTTATTTTCTTTACTTGTTATTAGTATAGTGAATATGAAAACATAGGGCCTAGTTAGGGTTATTACATGATTTTTCTTGACTGGAGGCTTTGTAATCCTCCCTATTATCATTGTTGTGATAAGAAATCCCTTAATTGGGTCTAATATATCCACATATTAGTCATGTTCTCAATTATCTAATGTATCCTCAATCAGAAGTGTAAGTATGATCTATATTCTCTGTGTTAGGATTGATTTATAGACATGATGCATTTCTGATTGCATACAGTCTCCATATCACAATATTTAATTTTTAATTTTTAGCACAAGATGATAAGCTTCCTCCACAATCAATCCAAGCCACGATCTTATCTTATTGAATGTCAAATCTCAACCCAATTAAATATCTTGGTCCCCTTCAACATGGACAAATTTGAAAATGATTTAAAAAAAATCCTTAGTATAGTCCTTGACACTTATCTTATTTCTTCTTAGGATATATAACATGGAACTAATCCATCTATCTAAACATGCAATAGGAAAGTACCTTTCATATTGGTGTTCACTACATCCCACGTGGTTTTCTTCCCCTTTCATATTATTTTAATTTCACTTATAAACCTACTTTAATCAATGTGTCACATGATCCATGACACATTGGTTATCTTGGTCCATGCAACCTTTACCCATTGTAGTTTGACTATATCATTGAACTCAAAACACTCATCAATTTTTATTGGATAATCTATGATCACTTTAGGATTCATGGTACTTAATAAAAATGTAACACCCTCAAAAATTTATTTTATGATCAATGGGATAAATCTTGCGAGTCTACCTTCATCTTCATCCATGTATATTGTGATGCTCTCTTAACACATAGCTCATAGGGCTTATAATTTTTTTAAATAATATTAAAAAAATACATATGTGATCATTTAATTGAAAACATCATAAGAAGGTTCCTTCATTGTAACATTTATAGTAAACCCAAATTCCATTCTTTTAATTTAGGAAAGTGACACAAATTATAGAAACAAATATAATACACATTTATGTATCATAGTTTCAAGAATACAACTAAATACATTGAATATTTTTAACTTTAATACATCACAAATTTAAGCTTTCAGAAGTAAATAATACTAATAATATGAAAATACATATTTATTTCTATTTATGATGAATAAAAACATGTATATACGAATATGTTTAGGATAACTTATAAAAATTACAAAATTTAACATTTAGGAGAAAATAAAGTCCCAACAATTCCATAACAATCTTCTTTAGTTTATCAATAAGGCACTCATGATTATAGTGTTATATTTATTTTAGTAATATTAATATATTGGTATGGTAACCCTTGACACTTCAATTAAAAATAATTTTTTTAGATATTGGTATTCAGACCATGGGAAAAATAGAAACTAACATAGATGTAGCTACATAAATTATTGAGATAACTTTTTCATCTATGTCCACCCAAATGAACAAACCTAGTCGAGAGGAACTATTTGTGAAAAGAAATGACAAGATTCAATCCTTTCTGGTCAAATGTTACAACCAATATAGTCAACTATTGAAAAAAATGAAAAATGAGGGAATATTTGGAGGCAAAGGAGAGATTACAAGACTTGAATAAAAATAAAATTTTGAGTTGAAAGTCAAGGTGAAATAATTAAGACAACTAAGTCTCTAAATAATAGTGTAGATCACTTACAAGGTTTATGATCTCTACTTTAATGAGTAGTCATTAAAATTAAAACTCATGCATATCTATTATAATTTATCTATAAAAATCAGTGATCCTAAAAACATAATAAATGTCTAGGAAAGGAGTACCCTTGAAATCCAAAACCAACTGTGTGAATTTTATCTTCATGGTTATGTTGTTATTTATTTATTTATGATTTATAAAGGAATCCAATGCTATATGTGGAGGTGTGCTACTTAGATCTATTTCTTCATATCTAGTCAATGAATGCAAGGAAGGTAAGGAGACATATAAATATCATGAAAATTAAATGGATGCCAAGTTAATAATAAGGGGATAATCTATTAGGATATCTAAGAAAGTAAAAGACTAGATCACCTTAATGTCAAAATCAAATGTGACCTTGCATTTTACAATAAAAATAGTTTAAGCTCAAAATATTTAAAATATATATTGTTTCATGCACAAGAATATGGGATGAATTAACCCCTATGTTATTAATAAAATGACATTTCTCTAGTTATAATATCAGAGTAGCACTCTGAAGAGTACATAAGTATATTTTTGAAATAAGGAGGTAGACGAATCAATGGTTGGTTATAACATTCCATCCTCCCCCATTATAGTTTGATATCCCTTAGTGGAAGGGGAAGGAACAATTAGATGAATATTTATAAATTAGAAATAGGAATTTTCTATTTTATAGGGTTTCCATCTATTGGTTGTAAACTTTCTCACAATACTTTACCACCACCTTTTTACTTGAGTCAAGATGAGGGTTCATCTAAACCCTTTGATTTTTGTTATACATGTGACCAATACATCATGATATTTATTAAGATTTAAGTTTCTTGAGAATCGGCAACCAATAATGTTGGGAAGTTTGATGAGTTAAGAGAATAACCCTGAATGACCTTCTCAAACCCTTTTTTGATCCCTTTCAATCAACCCATAAACATATCAAATTTGAATTTTAAATCCCTATTTATTTCACAGTACCAAATGAACATGTTGTCTATATATATGATGTTATATGGTGACACTATTTATTTTACAAATAAGACTATCATTTACTATAATTATTATTTTGGCCTTATTACTATTACATTAAATGAATATGTTAATGATAAAAATATGAAGCATAGTATATACCCATAACAACATGATAACACAACTATATCACTAATAGGCTAACCTTTAATAGTAGGGCAGGCTAACCACTAGAAAACTAGGCATCTAACTCATAGCAATAGGGTGTCCAACCCATAGAAATAGGGTCAGTGATCCTATAATAACTAGGTATATATCCCATAGCAATGGATGTAAAAGTAATTCTAATCCATAGCATATAAAATCTTACCCATAACACTTATTGTTAACATCCATTTGTGACTGTGATGACTAGTTTATAATTTGAAGCATATTTCCTCCATAGTTTGAGGTGAAAAATAGTTACTTAAATCTAGACAAATGACAATTCAATGTTAGAACACCCCATCATCATTCCTTATTTGTTCGATGTCAACTTCAAGATCATTACAATAATGGAACATAATGTTCTCTTCCTATGTCTTATCTTCTACATTTTTCTAATTATTGGTTCTAAATATGTCACAATAAATGTGCATATTATTTTTCCTAGATTATTATAACATATAATTAAGCAGTTTATACTTTATATTTAATTGAAAGATCCAAATGTGCATATTTTTATTCTAATTGTAAATTTTTTGTAGCAATTTTCTCATTATTAAATGTTCATTAATGCATGAATAAGTGGTTTTAAGTTAAAAAAATCTAGCAATACAAAGTAATTTTAAAACAAATCCAACATGTTGAGGCCACTTCAGAGGATTATGGTAAAGATATATTCTTTTAGTCTAGATTCAATTATACATTATGTATATGCATTCATTATCTGACTAAACCATAATATCTTTGTTTTTTATTTTCTACTTAATAGTTTCTGATTCTTGAAAGTTCAATTTAGTATTGTGTGAGGAAGCTTCCAAGTTAGCATTTAATTTACTTTCTTATGGTTTACTTTCCATGCCTATGTTTTATGTAAGTGTGTTCTTGTAGACAATCTATATCACCTCAACCCTCAAAAGAGACTAGTATTTCATATATAGTGGTGACACATTATCAAATACACTCCATGGGTTGACACTTAGTAATAGTATAATTATCAATAAATGTAATGGATGACCCTTGGGTTACTCTAAAGAGTTACATGTGAGATTTTATACCTCGGATTTAATTGATGTTTTGATTATTCTCATCACATTCTACTAGATAAAATATTGCAAAATTATATTATTATAAGAATTTGGTTGGTTTTCCATCATTTGATTGTGTTTCAATTTTATTTTATCCCCAAGTCATGTTTTTACCTTGATTCATTATAACAACTGGATGTTAATAACTCCACATCCTTGTGTAGGTCAATAATAATGTGAAATCAAAGAAGACATGGTATTATCTAAATTATGTTCTCTTCAAAAGGATATGGATAATTTTTTTAAAGAGAATGTGAAACATAAAAATAACCCTCTATATGTCTTTCAGTCATTCTCAAAAAGTATGCCCTCATTCACTCAGGATACAATCACAAACTTGAAATAAAATATTGTAAATATGAACACCCCTTCAATTGAAACTATTATATTATGTGATACATTACATGATACTAATTATAGTACTTATCCTCTTGATGTGATTTTAGCCTATGACTTAGTATACCATGATTTAAAATTTATATTTGATGCACTTGTTTATACATCCATTCCAACCCCCACTTCATATCCACATGTATATGTATTTAGATCATTTGAAAATAAAATAATTGGTTTTAGCTCTCATATACTATGTTCCAAGGTTCATCCTGGTAGAGGTAGTGGTAAACACTTACATAGCCCTATTTTTGACATCTAATAGATTCACTAAACTAATCATAATGACATTGGTTATTGAACACATATTCATTCATTAAGACCACTTCATGTAATTAATCACCTATGTTTGTTTTCTTTATCCTTCATGAGGATTGAACAACACATGAGCTATCTTGCACCTTCACTCATATATGAGGGACCTGAGATTAATTATTTTAGACATGAGAGTCCTAACACATTTTTAAATTCACATAGGAATGAGACTTTAATATAGACAAAATGTTACCTTACATGCCCTGTTTGTACACATGGAGCTGATTAACATGCAAGCATATTATTATACTATTATGTTCATTTTGGATGGATTTAAGATATTTTGTAGTGATGACATTAATGCTGTTTAAGTGGAATTTATAAACATAGTTTCTCCACTTTCATCTATATAGACTATACACCTTTCATATTTCCCAATAATGTTCTATTTTTGGATTAAAAAATAATTTAATGATTGATCTTTTCACAAGATTGATGGTTTTATTGTATGGATATATTCTAGTGTACCTAGTGTTTCTCTATCTTCTTTTATATTTTATGGGTTCCATGTTTAAGATCTTTAATAAACGATGTGCTATATTTGATAGCTTTTAACAATATTTTACGAGATTGTTTTATTTTTTCTAACATCTTGACAATTAGTTTGATTATTTTTTGTGGTGGTTCTTTGTATCCCCAACTTATGTCAATTAATTTGTGTTTGAGTAATTGATTTAGACAACTTAGACATGAATTTTCATCCACTCCATCC
>JARHVA010000150.1:5202500-5232500 GCA_037957365.1 Torreya grandis
TAGATGTGCATTAATAGCTTTATTCTATAAAACAAATATTAGGTTGTCTAATTAAAACCACAATAATTTTTATGATACACTTATTCTGTTATTGTCAAGGTACTCGATGGACTTTAACTAACCTATAAATATAAATGACTGGTGGCATTTATACATAGCATTATAAATATTTTTTGCTTATATGTGGTATGTATTAAGAATACATTATATATATTAAGTGTTCAAGTACACATATATACAAAATATATCAATAAGATAATTTGGGTACTCATGTGCATATATAACACTTATTAGTAGATTAGGAGGTATGCCTATAGCTATAGTTTTATTGATTGTTAAAAGTAAGTCTTAGGACCTCGACAGATAGTAAACTATTACTATATGAATACAGTCTCTTAGGAACATAGTAAGATGTAAAAATGAAAGATTATGTTCATTCGAGATGTGACTTAGTTTATGATTTATTTGATTCTTTGAAATTATTATGACTGGCTATGTAATTGAGTAGTTGTACATATGAACAATGGATTATGATATTAATATTTTCATAGAATGAATTATATTTGAATCTACTTATGAAAATTAGGAATATGAAGTCTAAATATAGATTATACCCAGTTAGTATAAATTGTACTTGCTATACTTATTATTATTTATGTAAGAAGTCATATGGTGGAGATTCATTCATATGTTTGGCATATTAAATGTATGCATTTTAATTATTCTTATATTTAGCATGTTAGTAGGGAGTAATCTATATGAACCTATTGGTTATATTTATATTAACCACATCTTATATTATTGGTATTAAGTAGTGAGATGGACTTCACTAGCTTACTAGTATCACCAATGTCAGATGAAGGGAATCTGATTAAGTGATGTGTATGAATTTGACTAATTCTAAAGATGAATAAATATTGAAAACTTTTGCCAAAGTATTGTTAGTTAGACATTGTAGATTCATATGTATGATTTACATGTTTATGTGATATCGTGTTAGAACAAATTTTTTTATGGTACACTTCGTGTTCCTAGAAATCATATAGCACACAGGTACTAGCATGTCTCTCTAGATTCTCACACCATCACTATCTACTAATTCATGAAGGGAGGGCTATTCCCTGATGGAGGATTGCACAAGGGATCGATGGTCTATATTTGGTGTGTAGAGGTGCTCAGATGATGCTCTCCCTCTCCAAAATAATACTTATTTTTAGACTACACTTGAAATTGCCATAAATACTAGAGTTCAGGAACTCATCTCCATGGAGCCTTGTATGTTTTATTGTATTTATTATTATTGAAACATCATCCTTGATAAAATTTAATTATTTACTTATTGTACATTAACAATAGTGGTTGTATGTTTGTACTAGCTATGACTAGACATCTGTAATTACTTTTTATATTCAATTATGTTGTGTTTCATCTTATGATAGTGATTAGTGATGGATAGATGTCACATCCTTATTTCATAGTTAACATACTTAGAGTGTTTTATATGGATCTTTAATTAAATTTTTGTGGTGAAATATAATGAAATAATACATCGAGTAATTTTTAAAAAAGTTATTCTAAGTAGATTCTAGTGGGAATGTTATAGTATATCTATCTATCTATCTATCTATCTATCTATCTATCTATCTATCTATCTATCTATCTATCTATCTATCTATTTATCTGTCTGTCTGTTTGTCTATCTATCTGTCTATCTATCTATCTATCTATCTATCTATCTATCTATCTATCTATCTATCTATCTATCTATCTATCTATCTATCTATCTATCTATCTATCTATTTATTATTCTATCTATTTGTCTATCCATCCATTTTTTGTTTATCTATCTATCTAATTCATATATATATATATATATATATATATATATATATATATTAAGAGATTAATTTTGATACTTTTAACTTTAATTTATTGTATATTACATTAATTAATAATTTTATTATATTATCATAAAATTTCACATTGGATAATAATAATTTCATCTATCTAGTTACACCAAAGAAAAGGTTCTAGACTGTACTATATGACCAAGAAATTATGATTTTAAACTTTAGACTTTTTATTTCTCAACATTATTTTATATGAATTTTTAAGTTACTTGACATAAACATGCATTAGAGATAACAAATGGTTTCACTAAATATTATCATACAATTATAATGGAATATATACAAAAGAAAACATTAATGGACTAAATAATGTCATACAATTATAATGGAATACAGAAAAAATAAATAAAAATAATGTAAGTGAAATTACAAATGCAAAAGGAATCTCTAATAAAATAGATTTCAAATGATTAATGAATAAGAAATTTAGAAAATTGCAAACAAAACATTATTAAAAATTTAAAGATATTATTGACAATATTTAAAGGTGTGTTAATGAGTTTGAATATTTCTCAAACTTAAAAATCAAAGTTCAAAATTTAATATGGAAGATTCAATATTTAATTAAAGTTAGTCTATATTAATAAAATAAATAAATTCATAAGAAATAAAAATAAAAATATAAAATTAATCATCTTTAATATGTTGAAGATTACAAAAAATTGTTAAAAATAAACTATCATCTCTTTCATGCTATAAATATAAAGTTCATATGATGTTGTGACTATATCTCACTTTGATTAATAATATTGGAGGCATTTTATTGGTGAGACATCCACCTAGGATCCCTCTCTAGATATTCTAACCAACCCATACATGGTGACTCAAATTTCAAGTTTCATCAATTTCAAAATAAAAAACCTTGATGTCATGAACAAAGATAAGATTGGGTGGTGCCCAAAAATGATGCACTTTTATTTCCATCTTTCTCATTTTATTTACATCATAAACTTAAACTATAATTTTCAACCTAAATAGTAAAGAGGATCAAGACTAAATCTAATTGTCAAATTGTAGAGTTTCACCTCACCTTTCTATCTCTCTAACATTCTTTATATAGTTAATAGATGGTACTCTCCTTAAAATTCAATTTGAAATTTTAGTTCTACATTAATAAAATTGTGTAAATCACCAAAAACTAAGAAGAAAAACCCACTACCTTAATAAAATGTTAAGATAGCTTCTCTTTAATTCTTTATAACATAAGTTAATATTTTCATGTTTATAGATACACTCTTCAATTAGAAAAAAATATTTACATGTTATATATATGTCTTCTTCAATTTATATAATTGAAAAGAAACAAAAATTTAAAAAATTGCAATTAATCAAACCAAAAATCTAAAAATAGTAATTTATAAAATGTTGAAAACACTTATCTTCATGGACCAAAATAGATATTATTGTATATTGTAATATAATGTATTAACTACAATATATAAATCTATTATTAATTATATATATTAACATTATCATATATTATTTAATTATATTTCTATTTCTATTATATAAAATTATTATTATTATTTTATTATTAATAATTATTATATATAATATATAATATTTATAAACTTTTATATATTATATATTGAAAAATAAAATATATATTAATATATTTAATTTGATATATGATATTATATAGCTTGGCATTGATAGCCTAGTGGTGAGTGAGTTGAGTGTTAGAAGTGGGAGGTGTTAGGGTCCATTTCTATGATGACCATTCTCTAGTGTCATTCACACACTAAGCGATGATGGTGGGTTATTCGTGAAAAGTATCTTGTATAATGGACTACTAATTTGGTATTCAATACAATATGGGTTGGCATGTGGCTTGAAACTTGTGTTCAATGAGATGAGGCAAGTCCATATCCCATGGCTAGGAATATTATTCACCACTAGTTTGGGCATTCTAGATATAACAATGTCTACAAATTTTGTGTCCATTTATATTTTTTTGTTACACAACCTTTTTGGACCAAGTGAGATTTGGTCTTACAAAATGTTATAACTGAAATATAAATGAGGAAATTGACTGAGACACTAATTTATTTCTTTCCATGCCTTTACAATTTGGACATAAATATATTAGTTCGTTTAATTCTAGAGATGTATATTTTTAGAGTAGATATGATTCCCACTATTTCATCCAGTGTTATCTTCATTCATGTTGGTATATTATAAATTTTGTAAAATGAAAACTTTGAAACATCCTATAAAGTTTTCCACAATGTTTTATTCTGACAAGTAGACACAATGAATGAAATACATCTCTGGTAAAAGTAGTCATGGACTGAGCAAAGATGATGTGAGGGAGAGAGATAGCATGATTTTACGATTAGGGAAGAGAAACAAAGTTTTAATTAGGGTGAGAGCATGAACTAAAGGGAAATTTAGGTGTGTTAGTTGTGAAAGGTGGGGGTAATCATGGAAAAAATAGATAAACAAAGTATTAGAAGAAGAAATGGGTGAGAAGAAGGAATGGTGGAGTGAAGCGGACAAAGCAAACAAGTTAGGGGATTATTGGAAAGGAAAACTTATCATTAACAAGCCTTAAGTCCCTAAGAAGTATATAGGGGTATTGGTTAGAGGGAATATAGTGGTAACTAGGGCTAATGTTGTTCCTATTGGAGGAAACCATCAATTTAGGGCTTTTATTTATAGATAAAGTGAAGAGGAAACCCTTAAAATTATCCTAGAGCAATTGGTGGATGGAGTGAAGATTGGAGAAGTAGTGGTTTTGGAATGAAAATCAAACTTTTTTATGGAGAAGGTAAAGCTTTTAATAGATTGTGCCCTTATTTACAAACATGTAAGAAAATGGTCAGCAATTAGGGTAATAAAATTATGGGTGAAAGATAATTGGGTATTTGGATTAAAGGTAAGTTTTTTCCCAAGGGTTTCTTTAGGAAACCCTTTTTGGTCCATAAATGTAGTGGGGATGTGGTTATAAGAATGGATTCTTAATATTGATCCTCTGGTGGCTTGGAAGGGGAATTATCTAGTTTAGGTTTGTTTTTATGGTTTGCCTCTAGAGTATTAGAACAAGGAATGTTTGACGACATTAGGAGGTTTGGTAGGTAACTTGATCAAAGTGGATGAGATTTTTATAAAAGGAATATAGGTAATGTGTGTGAGTTTTAGGATTTTTTTAGATTTGGATAAATAAATCCCAAAAAGTATCTTGATTAAATCTGAAGGATGGAAATGGAAGCAAATAATTGATGTGGAAAGAATCTTTTTTAGATGTTACAAATGCAACCAACCAGGACATATTAACAAATTCCATAAAATGGGTAAGAACTTACCTCAAAAAAATCCCTAAAAGTTAAACCTAGGTGGAGACCAAAATATAAATAGGGTGGTTCAAAGATATGATCATCGAAAAGGATAGCCTTTTAGAGCCAATGGGTGGGAAAGAGGAATAAATTAAGAATATGTTTTTGAGGATTGGAGAAATAGAGGAGTTGATTGAAAAGCTTGGATCTAGGGAGGTAATCTGTCTAGATTTAATGCTTTAGATCCATGAGTTTATTGAACAAGAATCCCAATCTATAAGCTCTTCACTAAATCAAACTCAGTAGCATTAAATCAATAAGACCTAGATGTTAGAGGAGGGAGTGGTGACTGTAGAGAGAGGTTTGATGGTAGAAGGCTAATTAGAATCAGAGGGAGGGGGAGAAGAAGATTTAGAAAGGGAACTTAATTCTAGAGAGGTGTTGACAATATCTCAAATTCAAATTTCTCTAGATCAGTTTAACTAGGGACCTCAGAATAAAAGGGGATAAAAATCTAAAAAAGATACAGTTGTAAGAGAAATTTTGGGAGGTAAACAAGGAACACTAGAGTTTTTTATTCATGCTACAAGGTGGGGGTTGTAAATCCTCTCTTCATGATTATAAAGGTTATCTCCTACAATGTTAGGGGCTTGAATGCCCCTAATGAGAGGTGCTTGGTTGAGCATCTCCTTAATGTAGAGAAGCTAAACATAATGTTTCTTCAAGAAACTAAATTGAGTTTAGTAGAATATTTGGCATTGATGATACCTAGTTGGTCATGTTGGAAATGTTCCTTTATGGAGGCATTAGGGGTTTCTGGTGGCTTGGCAGTGTTATGGTCTTCATTCTCAACTAGGTTAGAAGTTGTGGAGGATAGGAGTAATTGGTAGTTATGTAGAATATCAATTTTTAGTTCAAATATTCAATTTTTGTTGATTAACATCTATGGACCATAGGGGGTGATATTTAAGACTCAGTACTAGATGGATTTGTTTAATGTTTTAAGTAGGTTTTCTAACTATACAATAATTTTTTGGGGAGATTTTAATGCAATTTTGAATTCTAAAGAGGAAAGGGGTAGAACATGGTTTGGGCTTGTTATTAATAATGATCTTTAGGATGTGGAGATAAAAATAGGTTAGTTTACCTAGAATAATAGGATAATAGGTATTGATAATATTACTAAGCATTTGGACATTTTTTTGGTGAATTCAAATTGGCTTCAAAGTAAATGGAAGGTGGATAGTTGGGTGTTGTCCTATTCTGGTTCGGATCACTTGTCGATAGATTTTAAAGTAGAATGTGATAAAACCCCTAAGAGGTATCTTTATAGGTTTGAATTAATGTGGGTGAGATATGTATCCCTTTTACTGTTAATTCAATAGTGGTGGAAAATGCATCCTTTCCCCCAGGTTCTCTGATGTATCAAATGTGTAAGAGGCTTTAATATATGAAGGATAGGCTTAAAAAGTGGAATGAAGAGCATTTCAAGAACATTTTTCAATAAAATGTGAGGGTTTTACACTCTCAATGAGAAGGTTTCTTTGGTTTAAATGGATGTTCAGGCATATGCAAGGGAAAATATGTTGATGAGGGACTATGAAGAGTTGATTCAACATGAAGAGATTTATTGGAAACAAAAATTTAGAGATAATTGGATAAATTATGGTGATAGGAACTCAAATTTTTTTCACCTCTTAGTTTGAGCCAAAATGGATGTGACATGTAAAGATTATATTAGGACACAGAAGGGGGTTTTGTTAGAATCACTGGGGGAGATAAGGGATGAGGTTTTAGTATTTTTTCATGAGTTATTGAATGGTGAAGACATATCAAATTTGAAGGCATAAAGATATCTTTTGGATTTAGTGCCTCCTTTGGTTTCAGATGAAATGAATGCTAAATTGATGGCCCTAATTTTATTTGAATAAATTAGAATGGTAGTGTTTTTTATGGAAAAATATAAAGCCCCTAGTTCAGATGGCTCCCTATGGTATTTTTCCAATTATTTTGGGAGGTGGTGGGAGAGGATGTTTTGAATATGGTTGCAGAATCTAGGGTGAGAAGGAAGGCATCCCCAAATTTGAATGTGACTTCATTTTTATTCTTTATGAAAGGTGAATCTTGGGTTTATTTTAATGATTATAGGCTGGTTTCCTTGTGTAATATAATGTATAAAATCATCTCTAAATCTATAGATAGTAGGCTTAAACCTCTATTAGATATTCTAATATATAAATAACAAGTGGGATTTGTCCTAGGTAGGAATATCCAATAAGGTATTATTGTGGCTCATGAGATTATTTATTATCTATCTCATAATCACCATAAATGGATGTTGGTTAAAATAGATATTAGTAAGGCCTATGATCGAGTGAATTGGTGATTTTTGATGAATATTATGAGTAAATTTGGTTTCAATAAATAATAGTGCGAATGGGTTTTTAGTTGTATTATTGGACCTAAGTATTCAATTTTGATCAATGGTAGTTTGATAGGTTTTTTTGAATCTTTGTGTGGCATGTGGTAGGGAGATACCCTTACCTTTTTCTATTCATTTTGATGGTAAAGGCATTGGGTAAATTAGTTAGTCAGGCTAAATAAATTAGGAGGATGTAGGGTTTCAAATTGGTGGATAATGTGTAAAGTCTCTCTCATCATTAATTTATAGATGATACCTTCATCTTTGGGTAGGGGTTGGTTGAAGAAGCTGAAAAAGATAATTTTGAAATGTTATGAAGAGGCCTCTAGGCAATTACTAAATGAAATTAAATCAAAAATTTAGTTTGTAAATAATGCTTAGATGGTTCAAATAAATCTAGCTAAGATTCTATGTTTTAGGATTGGTAAGTTCCCTAACAAATATTTGGGGATGCCTCTCTTTGCTGGTGCAGGAAAAGCATGTTTGTGGAATGGTATGGTTCATAAATTCAAAGTTTAGTTATCCTCTTGGAAAGGAAAACGGCTATCCTAAGTGGGTCACATTACCTTGATTATGGTAGATTTAAGTTCGCTCCCAAAATATTGCTTTTCTATTTTGCACCCTCCTTTCCAAGTGATTAATTCCCTAAATAAGATAATGAAAGACTTTTTATGGCAAGGGATGGGAGAAGCTAAAATGGTTCCATTGATGATATGGGAGAATGTGTGTAAAAGGAACTAGAGAGGTGGAGTAGCAATTAAGGTACTTCATCTACATAATTGACCTTTAGCAACAAAATTGGTCTGGTTGAGGATTTCTAATTCTGATAGTCTTTGGTGTAAATTGATTTAGGCTAAGTATTTATGCTCTGAAGATCCAAAAAGTGTGGTTTCAATGGCTAATCTACTTAAAGGATCCCATGTGTGGAATTATTTACTCAAATGTAGGTCGATTATTTCCTAGCATATTTTTTGGATGGTAAATAATGGCCAAAAAGTAGATTTTTGGGTATATTCTAGGAATGGCCATAGAGCCCTAGGAGAAAGCTTTGAAGGATCAGAGATGATAAAAGTCTTAAAATGCCTCTAGGGAAAGAAAGTGGTGGATTATTTATAAAATCAAATAGGAATGGTTAGGCCCAAGAACACTTGGAAAAGTTTGGTCAATCTTCCCTTCCCATCGGAATCGAGAAGGGCTCTAGAGGCTTATCTTTCGAAGAGGAAAATTTTCCTTAAAGATAAGGATGATCAACTTCATTAGATTGGAGAAAAATTAGGAATTTATTCAGTAATGATTGGATATCAAATGGTGAAGGATTCAAATGAGTCTTTGGCATGTGCATGTTTTTTGTGTTGGAGTAAAGGTCTACAAAAATCTAGGGCTTTATTTGGTTGGTAGTTCAAACTGTCATCTTGACTCAAGATAGGTTGAAGAAAATGGGAGTTATAGGTCCTTAAGGGTGTTGTATGTGTAAATCAGAAAAGGGAACAGTGAATCATCTATTGTTTAAGTGTCCCTTTGTAGTCTGGTGTTGGGCATGGATTTGTGCTAAGTTTAACAAGTTTTGTGCTTGTCACTCTTCACTAAGGATGGATTTTTCATTTTGGCCAATTGGTGATGTAAAGCATTCTTTGTATAATCTATGGAGATGTAGTCCAACTATTTTGATCTAGATAATTTAGAAAGAACACAATGCCCATATTTTTGAGGATAAAGAGAGGCCCTTACATGCGATGTTGCATGAAATGGAACTTTATATTTTAGAAGTGGCTTCTTCTCAGCTAAAGCAAAAACAAGGGAGTCTATCCTAATGGGATATGCAAATGTGTGCTAAATTATAATTTATTTCTTCCCCTCCTATTAAAGGGTCAATAGCAGTTAAGTTGAATAATATACTTTTACATATCTTTCAATTAATAATACATATTCTAGTGTTTCTTATTTTTATCATCATGTAGATTATTTTCATGTTATTTTAACAAGCTTATTTTGAGGATATTTATATGGATTTATAAATATATACAATGATCACCCTTATACTATACAAAAAATGTCAAGTCTAATTTGGATTATTAAAATAATAGTCAAGACACAAAAATATTAAAGCATAGACCTAAACAAGTTTTAGGACACTTGGGTGGATCCAGAAGATAAATGTAAGATCGAAATATAATTATGATAAACTAGATAACAAAAAAAACTATGAAGGTAAAATATATTAAAAAGAGCTAAATATAAACCAATGATCCAAACATATGAAACAAATGCAACTACATATATTATATCAAAATTATGTGTAAATAATTCTCCAATTTTATATTTATATATGTGGACTTGTTAATATATTAAATTATTGTTTTTTATGCTATTTTTGTAATGCCTGTGTTTTTACAAATTTAATTTATTTAGTTCTAAAAATATAATAAGGGTGTTAAAAAAATGAAAATGTTATACAAACACAACCACTAAAGTAATTCCAAAAATTAAAGATAAGATGAACCATTTCATATAAAATAAAATTTAATAGAATAAATTATAAAAATAAATAATTAACATTTAAAAAATATAATAAAATATATTTAACATCTAATAGGACTTCAAAAAATTATATAAAAATTAAATTAAATTAATTTAAAAAAATAATATATATATATATATATATATATATATATATATATATATATATATATATTTATTTTTTAAATATATAATATAATTTTTATATATCATTTCAAAGTTTTCCAAAGATACATGTTAGTAAAAAAACATTATTTAAAAAAACTTAAATTTAACATAAGCTATAAGATACAATACAATATACATAGGGACACATGGTGCTACATTTTTAGCTATCATTAGAAACTATGACAAAGTCCTATATTATCAACACCTTTCTCTTCTTCAAAAAGAACTTATTAGCTTTTTCAAATGTAATAACATTATATATATATATATATATATATATATATATATATATATATATATATATATAATTTTATATTTTTCATAGGTTATAATTTTATGTTACAATTTATTTATTTGTATCATTTAAGTTTTGTCATAAATTATAGTATACAATATAAAATATTATTTTATTTGTTTATTTATTTATTTAATTCATTTTTATAGATTATAAATAAAAATTAGTATAAATATTTTAAATATATTTATTAAAAATATTTTAAGAGATTAATTTTGATATTTTTAATTTTAATTTTTTATATATTAATTGATAAATAATTTTATCATATTCTCATCTAATTTCATATTAGATAATGATAATGGCATCTATCTAATTACACCAAAAAAAAAGTTCCAAATTTTACTATATGACCAAAAAATTATGATTTTAAACTTTTAAATATTAAATGAACAACTCAGTGACCATTCTAAAATCCTTATAAATATAATAACAACATATATACAATAGAAAGTAATAATATTATTTATATTTATGTTAAGGGTTCAGACTACTTCTATTTGATTACTGTAAATCTCACTTAAGAATGCTCTATTCCACCTAATGGGTAAATAAAAACTTAAAAATTCAAATCCTTTTTATTTCTTAACATTATTTTATACAAATTTTGAAGTGACTAGATATAAAAGTGCTTTAAAGATAATGAATTGTTACACTAAATATTATCATACAATTCTAATGAAATATAGAGAAAATTATAATGGAATATATAGAAAAGAAAATTTTAATGGACTAAATATTATCATAGAATTGTAATAGAATATAGAGAAAAGAAAACATTAATTTAAATGAAAATACAAATTTAAAAAAAAAACCTCTAACAAAATAAATTTCAGATATATTGCAGATTAAAAAACTTTAAAAAAATAAATAAATATTTTAAAAAATATAAATATAAATATAAAAGAAATAATCTTAAATATGTTGTAGATTGAAAAAATTTATATAAAAAGAAATGATTCTCTTTTTCATACTATAAATATAAAGTCCATATGATGTTGTGACTATAGCTCACTTTGATTAATAATATTGAAAGTGTTTTCATGATGAAACACCCACTTAAGATTTCTCTCTAATATTCTAACCAACCCATACATGGTGACTCAAACTTCAAGTTTCATCAATTGTGAAATGAAAAACATATAAGATTTGGTAGTGCCCACACATGATCACTTTTCTTTTGGTCTTTCTCATTTTAATCTACTTCATAAACTTAAACCATATTTTTTGACATTAGGAGTAAAGTGGATGGAGACTAATTTTAGTTGTAAAATTGTAAAGTTTCACCTCACACTTCAATCTTTCCAACATTTTTTGTATAGTGAATAAATTGTAATCTCCTTAAAATTTAATTTGAAATTTTAGGTTTACATTGAATTGTGCAAAGCACCACAAATTAAGAAGAAAAAAACCGACTACTTTAATAAAATGTTAAGATAGCTTTTCTCTAAACTCCTCAAAATACTCATATTGGCCTTCAAAATATAATTTAATATTTAAACATTACATATATGTCTTCTTCCATTCCTATCATTAAAAAAAAAAACATTATAAAAATATTCAATTAATCAAACCCAAAATCTAAAAAGAGTAAGTTAGAAAATGCTGAAAACACACATTTTATGGACTAAAATAGATATTATTACATATTGCAATATATAAATATAATATTAATTAGTATTATAATATATTATTTATTTATAATTATATTAATATTATACAAATAATATTATTATATTTTATTTATAATAATTATATATAATATAATTAATTTATAAATTATTATATATTATTTATTGAAAAATAAAATATATTTAATATAATAATAAATGGTTTTGTAGCCAATAGAAAAACAATGTATTATCATCCATCAATTATTATTATAAGTACACATTTTACTTTGTATATGTAAATGTATTTATAATATTGAAAAATAATATTAAAAAAGTTTCAATAACCCTGTTCCTTGTTTTCCTTTTTGCTCTCCTCTCTATAATCGTAATTATAAAAGTTTCAAACAAGGCGCTGCCAAATAAATAATGGAACATCTATTTTCCCACAAACAGAACTGAAATAATTTATTATTTCTCCAACGTTCATGCTTTCTGTACAGGCAGACTGTTCACTGTCTTGGCGGTCTGTGCTCTCTCATGACCTGATGGAATTTTAACATGCTTTATAAGTGTCTTAAATTTAAATATTTGATATTTCCATCCACTTATTTGTTGATAAGGTGGGAGAGCACATTAATTTCATGTACATCAACATAAGCGTAGGATTCTATAATCATAAATACAATGTCAACATTTATGGAAGCGTGGCCAATTTAATATGTGTACACTCTTGGTATATTACATGTATGTTTGCATTATATTTCAGCTATGACAATAACCTCACTGAACATAGGATCAAGTGGTGAAACAGTGAAATAGTCAGATTTTAATTATAGTCAATGTAAATAAATTCACAGTTAATGGATAAGTTTGATCTGTGTCACAAATTTATGTTCATGCATTTCAAATGATTATACATAATATAAGAGAAATAAAATCTCAGAATTTAAGATAATTATTTTTTATTATAATATTTTTTTATTTAAGAAGATAAAAGTCACAAGTTTTAAAGGTCTCAAAACTTATTACAAAAAAGAGAAAGATATAAAATTTATGTTCAAATAAGATGTCTCTACCAATAATAATCTAGTAGATAAAGAACTCAACAACATGTTGAGAAACATAAACCGAACACAACTAAATAACAAAAACTGTGTCTAACAACTTAGTTACAAAAAGTAGCCAATCTTCCACAAAACTTTTGTCTCTACAAAATAACCAATTCAACTTTAACTTTGTTTCCATTTTCATATGTGTCAGTCAACTTTAACGGGTTTACTTATTTTCCAAATGGAAACTATTCATTAACATTAAGTGTCCAATAATCATATTCTAAACAGTTGTCAGATTCTCACTTACCCACTTCTCTACCTTCATATCAAACTCGTTTATGTGTACTTTGAGCTTGTGTCTCCTAGATTATGACACATTTTCAATTTTCATTCAGTCGATCTTTTAAATATACATATTAACTTTATATACTCTGTGACTATGAATTAACGTAACTATACCACGTGGAATAATCTTGGGCCTACAGTGACTTGAGGGCATGGTAACACAGGTACTTGAGCCTTTTGGACTGTACACATTAACATAAATGTTATGTGTAACAAGATGTTGACATGTGGTGCAATCTTGGGTCCTTGAAAGTATGGACACTCAGAGTTATGTGACTATTGAGTGATTGTCTTTGTTTTAATCCTTTTGTAGTTTTAGTAAACAAAAATGTGCCATGTCAAACACTCAGAATTCAGAAGCTCGAAACCATTAGACTGCAGGAACTTGAAACCATTAAATTATGTTAATCTTTCCATGTTTTCAGAATGATGAGAATATTTCAAGTGTCAAACTCTTGGAACTTGGAAGATCAGTACCATTAGAATTTTATTTATTTTCAAAGCTTCTAGGGTTCCATCTAACAAATAAACACCGCATTACATGCTCTTAAGTCTTGGCTACCTAAATCACTTCGCTTTCTCTTTAAGGTTTGAAAGGTTCCATGTAACATGGTAACACTACTTGTCCATGCCTTGGAATTCGGGGACCTCAAAGACTTAGAATTTTTTTGTTAAAGCACGAAGGCTTTGAGTATTGTGGTGATGCCACTTATCCTAATTTTTAGCAATAAAGATAGGGGATGATCATGAATGATTAACATGTCTTCACAAATAATCCTAAGGTCATTTGAAATAAAACATAGGAACACTAGGGTGAAAAGATTAATTTTGATAGTCCATAAATTAAAAGCATCAAATTTTCCATGGGAAATATGAAAACTTAAGATTAGAAACATCTCAAAATATCCATTTAAGCTTTTATTTTCATAATTCGAACTCTTGTATCTTTAGAATTTTGAAGACAACATTAGAATTTTTCAAAAATAAATTTATATCATGGATTATAAGGTTTATAAGACTCCAAATAGTGATTTTCAACAATAGTGGGATTTAAATTTTTTTAAATCGGGTGTGTGTGTGTTAGAGAAAAAAAATAGGTGTATGATCAAAAGCCAATTTTTCTTATTCATTTGAGACTCCCTATGTTACAATTCATGACATATTATATTGAAAATGATGACAAGATTGAAACTAGGTTTATGAACTTAATTCAACTAGAGGAAACATGAGATGTAACCTTATTTCACTTTACATCAAGGATTTTCAAGAGATGGTTTGATGAGAGATCCAAAATAAAATCCTTTATGATTATTGATTTTGTCCTATTATGGGATAAGGATCATGAGAAAAAGGGATAATATAGTAAATTTGATGTCCTTTGGTTGTGTCCATTACAAATTTTTGACATGTTAGGTTAGAATGGTTTTAAGCTAAAGAGTTTGACTAGTGAGGATATCTACGACATGTTAATGAAAAATTTCCCAAACATTATTTAAAAGCGTGAATCAACCTCTGATGGCTTTCTACATATTTTTTGTTTGTGTGTTTGTAGTTCTGGTTAAGTTTGTTATTTTATTTGTTTTGTTGATGGTCTGTCCTCAACCTTTTGCCTCAATTTTGGTTTTATCTTATTTTGAATCATGTGGTACATGCTAATGATAGAAAAGGGAAATGTGTTGGTTGGTAAGTCGTCTCAATTATTGTTTTGTTAAGGTAGTACTCTGCCTAGTTTGGTTATGCAATATTTTGTTTATGACTTTAATTTCAAGGGCTTAGACTATTGTATATGTTGACTTTATTCATGCGGTAAAATTAGTTGGGTAATGAATGTATTTTCTTGAAACTAAGCACACATTTCACATAGTAAAAGGCTTTTGAATTTTTTTGGGTGAATCTATTATCATGAAATCTTAGGGTGAAAATTCTATAGTTTTACTTTTCGTTTGTCATAGTGGTTCGCAATGCTGAACTAAGAAATAAAAATTAAAAAAAGAAAAGAAAAGAAGAGTTAAAAAGAAAACTAATTTCAAAAAAATGAAGTCTTGGTAATTGAGACAATCCTTATTAGGGCTATGGACATCTGGGTAGAAATAGAGTAAGGCCTTGAGTGTGATCAGAGGTAACTCTATTGAGGGTATACACATATGGATGGTAGCAGAGCAATGTCTAGGTAAATGTCTCCAATGTAGGACTCACTAGCCTAATGGTTGGAACCATAGTAATTAACCATTGTATGTCTTATGAAATAATAAATTAACTCATTGTTTCAGACACCAAGTCATTGGAGATACTGGATTTGGTCACTTACCTCTTCCCTTTTCATCCCTTCTTAGATTTGTTCATGTTACATGTGTTGTTTTAACTATACATTTTGGGTTCTTTGACTATTTATTTGTTCTAAAATACTCACGATTATTTTTTGATAGAATCATCATTTGTTATTAATTGCACAACATGCCTTAATTTCATCACTAAAATCATGAAACCTCTTTTTTTCTCTGAATCGTAATCTTTTGATTTTGACAAATTTGTGCATTTGACTTGTAACATTATTGGTTTGATTGAAAAGATTTTTTGGGATATGCTACAATCACCTTGATTTTTCTTTCTTTGATGTTCTTACCAAGTCTGAAATACAAATCTTTATCTTATAAAATTGGTCTAAAAGGATTGCAATTAGAAATTATTAATATCTAAATTTGGATGATATCATATAAATATTGAATGATTCAAAGATAAATGCAAAAAATATTGTTTCCTTTACTAGAGGTTCTCTTCAGTAATTCTAACCCAGTGGATTATGGCATTGTCAATACCTTGGGCTTGCAGTCTGGTAATTCACCTATGGGAATTACTCTTAAACCCTTCATTTATTTTTCTTTGTAGTAATCGTGATGTTTAACCTAGTATATTTTTCTTCTTCTCTGTGGTTGAGATTGTATTTTTATAACTGTGTTTTTCTTTGTTTGTCAAAGCTCTCACATTGCTTTTTCATACTATATATTTTTGAAGTTTTGTACTTAGGTGACGATCCTTTTCCACTTCGACACAACTAAGCATATTGTCGGCAATAATTGCAAAGTGCCATATAATACAACTAGCAACAATACCTTCTTGTGCAATTTAAAGGTTGATAAATTGTAATGTTGATAAATAATATTTAAACAGTTTATGAAGCAAATGTTATTGAAAAAAATAAAAATAAAATAAAATAATAATAATAATAATAATAATAATAATAATAATAATAATAATATAATTAAATTAAAGATTTTATAGTGCACAATTTAATTTAATATTTTTATTTATTTAAATACAATCAATATATTATTTCAAAAATGATATAATTAATAATTAAAAGAATATATATAAACAAAATGAATAAAATAAAATAAAATAATTTATAGAGCATAATTTTATTTAAGATATAGTTTTAAAAATATAATCGATGTATTATGTTCAGTGAGCATTCGAAAATGGTTCTTTCAATATACTGTGATAAATTGACTCATGCATAGAAAATAAGATTATGCATTAGTAAAGTTCATCAAAATAATATTTTTTTCACCATACAAATCGTATATGTATGTTATATGCATTCATTAAAATTATATTTTTGCCACAAATTGTTATATATGCCATTTTAATTTCTTTTCTACTTATGAAAATATTATGAGAGGATTTGAACTTCTCACAAATATTAAATTAATGACACAACCTCAACCTGAATCAATAACCTCAGTCATATTGCTACCATGGAATCAAGACTCCTATAGAAATTAGATAGCTCCATATAGAGAGAAGATTCCTTCACAAATTAGATATATTTTTACTCTACACATATATTCTTCCAAAATCATTATACATAAATTAGCCCCATAAAAGAAACAACTCCTTAAAAAGATAAATTTGTAACAATTAATGAATAAGGCACTTCAAACCACCGAATTAAAGTTAAGGTTTTGACGATGATGTAAATGTTAGCATACAACATAGATCATTTTAAAAAGAATTTAACTTAAAAATAAATAAATAAAATAAAAAATATATATTTTAAATATATGGTATTAAAAGTAATATTCAATTTACATATGTGAAGTTTAAAAAAATAAAGTTATTATTTTAAAAACAAATTAAAGTTTATATTATAACTTTCTTCTATAATTTATCGTGTTTATAAAACGTTCACAGTATATTATACATTAAATATTATATTCATATTTTTTAATTGTGTACAAATTTATATTTATAGATATGTATATGTATGTGTAATATTAAATGTAAAAATAAAATTTAAAAGAGTTGAAGTAACCAATGAACCCTAAGGTTGAGAATAATTATACTAAAAATTAAAAAAATCATTATAATTAAAATAAATAAAATCAACCTATAAATAAATGACAATAATTTATTTATTTATTTCATACAATTCACTTTAAAAAAATAAAAATTAAAACTCAGTGAAAAACAAAATGTAACATAATAAAATTGGTATGTGGAAAAATATACTTTCGTTCTTGTATGGTAGGAAAAGACACCCAATTTACTTGAATTATGTATCTTTCTCTTTCGGATTGATAACCCTTTTTTTCCTTTATTCTCTATATTGTACTCTAAATCGTGAATATAAAAATTTGAAGGAAGCTACATATAAATAATCAAACATTTATTTTTCCCTGACAAATGTGTAATAATTTATTAGCTATTCATCTCATTCATGCTTTTTGTACCAAAGTTGTGAAATGGTGAAGTGTACACTATTGTGACGTAAAAGCATGACTACTTGAAAGAATTTCATGCTTTATAAATATCTCGAATTTCAATGACAACTTTTTAATAAACATTTTCACCTTACTTGAAAATGAACATTGTTTAAAATCAAAATTCAAATAAGTATTTTAAACAGATTTTGGAATATAATATTCAATAGAGTACATTTATTAATGGGTTAGTGTGTAAATATACTCGATTTTTCAATTTAAAATATTATAAATTAGGAATCTATATAGTTTAATCAAAGCACTTAGTTATTTTCAAAACTTTTGAACATACGTTATTGTTTATAAATTTTTTTATTAGTATTGAAAGATAAATTTCAAATGCTAATCCATAATATGGAGTGGAAGACAAGGTTTAAGGTTGGTTATTATGGTTTGGTTTGGTTTGATTTTGTTTTTTATTTTATTTTATTTTTTATATTAGAATATCAGGAACAAAAGTCTATGCATCAACAATACAAAACAACTAACAAAAATAAAAAATAGGTAAATTTAGAGGAGGGAAACGCCCCATAAGTCAAAGTGAAGGTATCAATTTTACAATATAAAAATGGCCCCAAATAGTTGGCATAACATAAAGGAAAGAAGAGGAAACACGCAGCCAACCACCCAAAATAGAGGGTGGCTCCACAAACCAACAACTATATCACCAAAGTACTAGACACCCTCTTAGTAGTGATGTTGTCCACATCATAATTATGATCTGATCAGTGTCCATAATAACAAGACCCACTGCAATGTTTGACTCCATAGTAGGTACCATCTGACCCAAACCAATGCTCAAAGGTGGAGTGAAGTGATCGACCTTCTTAAGCAGGGACTTCATGTTATTAATTTTAACATAATTGAGCACATCTTCAACATTAGTAGAAGCACCCATTTCAGTGATGTTTTCCAGCTTGCCAGCAAAAACATTCACATTATCATCAATCATTTTCCAAAGCTAGTTTTGTTCATCAAAACTATGCACAACAGGGAGGGAAAAGTAGAAGGGGGAATAGATTGATTCACATCCTTTTTAGCAGAGCACAGATCAACATTGAGGTCCAAAAGAAAACCTTAATCCTTAGCATCCTTGTTCAAGTTAGCATGATTGTCCAAATCAGCAATTTGATCAGCCAAAATAACATCATTATTAGTAGCAAGACAACTATCAACACCATTCTTATCATACTTAGGAAAATTAACCCAGGCATGAACATGATCATCCACCTAATCAAAATATGCATATTTAATATAGTCCACTCATGTTCAAAAACTTTAACTTTGGTAGTCGAGCCATGATACACACGCCAGTTTGAATTAGGACTTAGTTTAGGATAGCCACCAGAGTCAATAAAGAAATCAGAAGTAATTTTTAGCTACCCAGTCTTCAAGAACTATTCCAGTTGCACTTGAGGTACTTTCAGTTGAAGAATAATATTTAAGAAAACAATGCTAATAATGAATTCAATAGTGATGTCAGTAAGCACCCTAATCTTTGTTTGGAAAACATCAAGGTTCCTTTGCCTCCATAAAAACCACAATATTATAGTAGAAAAAAAAAAGCCAAAAATTGTGAAAAAATATGGACTTTCTTTTTAGGACACACATATCCAAATGCAATATTCAACAAACTAATTTCATAATGAAAGACCATGACCCACCATTTAAGACAATAATTCCAAATTTTAGCAGCATATGGATAAGAAAAATAAGGTTCTCGATAGATTCAGTATCACTACATCGAGAACAATAAAACTGACGTAAACCACTTTTAACCCAAACATCACCAACAAGAAGTTTATTATAAATTAATAAACATCTAAAATATGATTTTTTGGGTTCGATATAGGATGTCCAAATAACATTGAATCTAAAAGACCAAGAACGTAAGGGATCACAAGCACTCTAGATATGATTAATGGTAAGATAAGGGACTTTGGAGAAAGAGAGTTTATCATGCAACATTTAAGTAGAAAATTCACATAGGGATAGTCCCTTCAACCATTTAACATTATCTTAGAATCCATCCTCCTCATCCATAATATATACATTATTGAATCCCTATAAATCCTTTAGTAGGAGAGTATACGTCCTACATTGAGAATAAGGAATTTGAAATCTAGTTAGAATTTCCATCCAAGATGCCCAACCATTCTGAAAAAAAATCCTTAAAATTTCTCAACCCTTTAGTGAACCACTCAAAGGCATAAAAATCTCTAGTGAGTACTAGAGGCCTCCTGTTAACAGAAAGATTCCACAATAAATATATACACCCATGGAAGCATGTCCCAAACCAACTTAACACATGTTTATAAATGATAAAAGGATTAGTAGAATCTTAGGTAGACCAGATAGAACCAAATATTGGGGAACCGACCAATTTCACTGAAAAGGGCCATATAAGAAGGTCAACAATATTGATTCCTTTTAAATTTGGATTACCTTTAGGGAAGGCTCTCAAAATATTATTTTTGACTAATAATTTCCATGGTTCTTCTCCTTTGAAAGCTCTAATAATTCATTTAACAACAAGGTAATACCTTGTATCCTTAGATCTTTCAAGCCAAGGCCACAAATATTTAGAGGCTTGTAGTAGAAGTATCAAGAAATAACATGCCATTTTCTAATTCCCTTTCTGTCTAACCACATGAAATATCTAATAATTATATGAACTAGATGACATGGTATTTACTAAAATTCAAAAAATAAGCATAATATTTTGTAATAATCCAAGATTTCCTGATAGACTTGAATCCTACCAGGTAAGGAGAGCAGGTGGCATTACCATTTCTCAATCTTTTAATCAATCTTGACAAAGATCCCTTCCCACATAAGTTTTAAAGTAGGGGTAAGATCAAAGGGAATACAAATATATCTAACCAATTGATTAGGACCTTTCCATTCCTAGTCAAAAGGAGCAAACCAATTTGGAGAAGTCTCCTTCCAACCCAACATACAAGACTAATGAATAGCCACTTTATATCCATACATAGAATAACATATATTTAGACTTAAGGTAATCTCAACCAAATTATCTTTCTTAATATTGACAAATAGAGTATTATCATTTGTATAAAGGACATTAATCAACTTATAATCATTAGGTAGAGTAATTCCTTTTATTGGGGGCCCCATCTCATAACTTCTTAACAAGTAGTGTATAGCTTATGCTACCAGCACAAACAAAGATGGGGCCAATGGGTAGTCTTCTTTGATAAATCTTTGAAGATCAAGTGCCTCATTAATCTCACCATTCACTTCAAAAATATAAGATGCATATTTAAATAATACATTAATAATTTTATAAAATTTGTCTTGAAATCCAAAGGCTCTCAAAATTATTTAAATAAAGGGCCATTATATTCTATCATAATCTTTTTCAAAGTTGAGCAAAATCATGCTTGCATCCTATTTGCAGTAATAGGCCTAATACATCCCATCCTAACTAGTAATAAGGTTATCTATAATATATATGCCCTTAACAAAACTAGGCTGATTTTTAGAAGTAATTGAAAAAAGAAGATAGGAGAGATGGTTGGGCAAGATTTTTGCCAATATTTTATAGGATACATTTATGAAAGTGATGGGTATCCAATGTTTGACCTGGTTGGACTCTCCATACTTTTGGATGAGCTTAATAACACCTCTGTTAATCTCTGGTCCGAAAGAAAATAAAAAAAATAACTTCATTATAGACCTCAACATAATCATTGGTAATCCAATCCTTCTTAGCCTTAAAAAACATAAGAGTGAAATAGTAAATACCCAAAGCTTTATCATCTATTAATGAAACAATGGCCTCTTTCATTTCATCTAAATAAATAACATTATCTAAGTAGTTGGATTTCTCACGTGAAACCTTCATGGTATACAATGATCATAAAGAACCATGTTCTATTAAGTATGAGACTTTGTTCAATCAGACAAATAAAAATTGGAGTAGAAATCAAAGAAGGCATTTTTAAAAAATAATAGGGTCATGAGATAGATTTACCATCAACTTAATACCAAAATTTTTACTCTTTTGGTTCTTAATTTTCAAAAAGTGAAAGAAGAATTTGGATCCCCTACCACCAAGTTTGATCTAAATCAAATGAGAGTGAATTTGAGATCCTCTGACAAGGTAACATTGGGATTGCTTGATCCAATGATCTAGAGAATTGAGTTCATCCACAAGCCTTCTATTGGAGGGATAAATTTGAAGGGAAATTTTAGTGAAAATTAACTTTTCTTGAGTGATCCTAGTAGCTTTCCTATATGGTCTGACCTTAAACTATCCATATGCTCTTGCAAAGATCTTAGATAGTTCCATTCAGGAGTTCCATTTCACAATGCTAGAGGAAGATTCACATGAGAGACTCCTAATGTTATAAAAGAGTAGATACCTTCTATACAGACTTGATCATTTAGGTGAGAGACATTAAACTTGTAGACCCCTTTTAAAGAAGCATAATCTTTACCAAAATCATCACTCAGGGAGACACTAACCTCAATGGGCTGCTGATCTGTGATAGTTAATGGAAGATCATTAACAACATTCCTAGAGCTATTTGGGTCACCTAAAAGGAATCACTATTCATGTAGAATCCTTTTTCCAGTGATCTAATTGTTACACTAGGTATACTAGATACCTTTACTCTATTTTTGATCTTTATAAAGAACATCAAAGAGTCTATGCATTATCTTAAATTTAGACCAAAAGAATAGTTCATTACTTTTCGAAGATTGTAGATCCCCCAAATTTGTATTTTTTTTCCTCCACCATGTTAAAATCACCGCTAAGGACCTAGGGGGTATTTTTGATGTTGGATGCAAGCCAGTTATAGAGCTCAGATCTCTCTATAATCATTGGGAGCATATATATTACAAAGACTAAAATAACGATTTTGTTTTTCCATTAAAACCCAAACAACACTATTATAAAGAGAAACCCCATGATCAATTATATACTCCTTCCAATTGGGGTTAATCAAGATAGAGGACCATCCTTTACCTCTCTGATGATTGGTATAAAATTGATCAACATTTGGCCAAATAAAATTAAGGTCCACAGACAAATGGGAGCCTATAGCTTTAATCTCTTGAATCAATAAGAAGTCAAAATTCTCTCTAGAGTGTTCAAACTACCTCACAATAGGTTTTTTATAAGGGATTTCCATACCCCTAACATTCCAAATTATAATTTGTATAGAAAATAGTTGGGGGAGGGTCACTTAACCTAACCATGGGGCTTATCCCCACTATTATAAAGCCTTGTGAATCAATCAGGGACCTTATTCGCTTTTTATTTCCTCTTGTTATCCATCTCAAAATTTCTATGGGGGGTGTGTTTAGATATATTACAATCAATCATTGAAGCCCAGTCATGAGATAGTGAAGTATTTTTAGTCTTGAGCCTCTTGCCAAATCCTCTAAACTTTTAATTTTTAGACACATTAAGTTCCATGAGAGATAAAGGAGCAACAACCACAAGGTCAAGAGTAGATACTGAGATATTCAACTTATTCATCACAATTGAACCAACATAGGATAAGATTCATCTCCTTTTTCAATTAGGGTAGGTGATGACAAACTTCTACGGGTATAATTATTAACATTGGGGGGATTTGCTAAAATGACCACATATTCATCATAGGGATAATACTTAAATTATGAGTCAGAAGAATCCATTGAAACCTTCTTATCAAAGATATCCTCTTCTAAATCATCAGGTAAAATATTATGCAATTAAGACATGTAGGTCACCATATCAATAGGCAGTAAGGAGGAGCTATAGAGATGGGAAAAGAACATAGGAAGATCCTTAACTCTCTCTTAAAAAATCACTGGAGAAATTTCCCCTAAAAATTACTCAACGAAGGCACTACATTTGAGGGGTTAATTACTAAAGATGGGGTTTTCATATAATTTTAGGTGTTATGTTTGAAGAAAACCCATCAAACACTCATCCTTTTGCATCTCCAAGACTTTTTCATTATTAAGGTAATCTTCCTTGTGAACCAGTAGAAGGCATTATTTTTGACATGCCCATATTTTTTATAGAAAACAAGAATTTAAACCTCCTAGACCTTTGACAACATAAATATGAGAGGTCCCTTTGATTTTAAAATTAAGGGATTCAAGAAACACATCAAGAGGTTCTAGGGTGATCAAAACCCTGGCATTCATATGTGGTAAGGACCTTCTAGTGTATTCAATTCAAAGGAATTCTAAAAGAGGATTCAAAGCTTGAGGTAAAAAATTCCATAGTTGAATAGGAACATTTTTAATGTCTACCCATCTAGGGTAAGTTTTGAAGAAAAGGTCATTACAGTTCATGTCAAAGTTTCATGGGATTGCCTTAAATAGAAATTGACCAATAGTCCATGGGGGTTTACTAATAAACCTCCTCTACATACTATAATTTTTTAATTAAATCATAAACACTCCATTTTAATCCATTATACATAAACTAATATAAACTCCCATTTCTTTTCCCCACACATAATTGACCTAATTATCAAAAAATTCCTATATGTCGAGAGAATTTGAATTCAAATAAACAAAAAATATCCAACTTTTTTTAACCAAGTTTATTCCTTCAAGGGGTATTTTTCCATGGAAACTTTTATAAGTAGAGTAAGTATTTTCCCATGTCTAGGGAACTTACCAATTTGGGCTTCAACATGCTCCCTTGCTCTATGTTCAACCTCATTGGAGATACTGATAAGAATTTATGCATCCTTTGAATGCTTAACTTCCTCTTTTTGATGTATAATCTCACTAAATAGTTTATTCGATTATATAACCTTTCTTTCACCTTCCCTAGCCAAAAATGTCTCACTCTCCTTGAGATTAAAGTCTTTAGTAGACTCTAGAGGACCAACTATTTCATTAAAATTTCTATTCTCTTCACTAGTTGCATGCTTGAGATCATATTTTTCATCATTCACCATATTTAAACATAATTAGTACAATAAACTCTCTTATCTCTAAAGACTATAGGTGTGGAGAACTAGGTGGATGGACATAGGTAGGCATGGGATAACTAGATAAAATAAAACACACACCAAAAAATAAAAATAAAAAACATTAATGAAAGATAAACACAAATCCAATACCAACCAAAGTTAAGATGAGCATCAAAAGAACAAACACATTAACGCAAAGGGAGCTAAGGGAACCACGGTGAGTGATAGAGAGAGAGCTTGGGACACCATCAATGTAGGATGACTCTTTGCATCCCCATTTTAGAGTTCCAAGAACCTTTGTTGTCTATCATCATAATCATAATTAGCTAGGATTTAGGGATTTCCAAAATAAGGATTTTTTTTAAAACTAAATATTTTTAAGAGTTGGTTAAGAGTGTTAAAAATATTATTCTTATCCTCTTCACATCTACTTGTCAGCTTTGGAGTCCTTCCTAATGATGTTTGAATCAAAAAAAAAAAAAAAATTATTAGTATCAGTTTAAATTTGAAATTTAGTAAATCATTTGGAGTTAGTATGAAAAAAAATGTGGTAGGTGAGAATTCTATTAGATAGATACAAAAAGGAGAAAAGACAAAGTAGAAATTATAGAATGAGAAGAAAACACATGAAGTAAGAGAAGACTAGATAAATTTTGTGGTTGAGTTTTTTGATGTGGTGATGACCTACGAGTGGGATTAGGGCTCCACCCTTTGATGAACCTTGCTTTACCTCTTTCTTGTATCTACCAAGGCTTACTTATATCTCTTTCCCTTGTGTCTGGGTCTTACCACAATGGGTTTTTATGATGCCAGTCATAAGAGAAACTACACTTAAGGAGAAGATGATCATAGGGCTTGGATTTTAGACTAGGAAAGATGAAGGTTTGAGCTCAGAGCTATTAGAGGGAAAAGATATATGTCCAAAATTTCAGCCATTGATTCCTTAGGTTGAAAACCTAATTTTTTTTGTGGTTGTAACAAAAGGGCGAGCTGATAAAGAAGGATATCTTTAGATCAACCCAACTAGGTTAGACTTCAAGGTCAGGGCAACCCCAAATTGTGTCTATATAGATCAAACAAGGGTTATAAAACCCACATTAATAAATTTTGAAGGTAAATCTCTAGAGGATATTTATTAAAGTAGAGCAAGGTATCTGGAGAGGGCCTTGATCTATTGATTTGACAGTTTTATCCATCTTTTTTGAATCTGCATAAATGGCTTTCAATTTCTTAGTGATTGTTGCTGATAGGTGAGATGGAAATTTACCCTTATGAAAGTTGAACATGTGCATATAGCTGGATTGTTATATCCACATGACATACCAAATGGAAGAGGTAGGTGATCAGTATGTAATTTATCCAAAGTTTACCATTATCAAAAAATAAACATGACATGACCTTGGTTGTAGTTGATAAGCTATCTAAGATAGCTCATTTTATATCATGCAATTTGATTAATGATATACCCACTCTTGTGAATAGGTTCATAAATAAAGTGTATCAATTACATGGATTCTTAGATAATGTCATTTCAGATCATGATATGAAGATGACTTCTAAATTTTGGGTAACTCTAAATTCAGATTTGAGTACATAATTAAACATCAACACTACATATTACCCAAAGAATCATGGTCATAATGAGTGAGTTAGTTAGGTGTTAGACGATATTATTTATATGTATTGCATGGATCAATAGTACAAATGGGAAGATAATATTTTTTGGTTGAGTTTTCTTACAATAATTCATACCAATTAGCTTTGAAGATGACACCATTTGAAGCGTTGTATGGAAGAAGGTGTAGCACACCAATCAAAGGGGATAGGTTGGAAGACAAGGTAGTCTTCGAACTTGAGATGTTTTTAGAAATAGAAGATCAAGTTAGATTAATTAGGCAAATATTGTAAAAGGACAATGATAAGAAGAAGAGTTATGCTAATCTGAAGAGAACAAATAAATAATTTTCAGTAGGTGATAAAACGTTCTTGTAGATTAAACTATAAAAGAGCTCGATTAAATTTGAGAAGTCAATAAAACTTTCATCAAGATATTTGGGACCCTACAAGGTTTTAGAAGTAGTCAATCCTATACTGTATAAGCTTGTTTTGACACCAACCTTAGCTTTATTGCATAATGTCTTCCATGTTTCTTATCTTAAAAGGTATATAGTTGATATTTCACATGTGTTGGATTGGAATGCTTTATAGGTTATGGAATTTGAGAAGTCAACAAAACTTTCACTGAGATATGTGGGACCCTTAAAGGTTTTAGAAGAGTCAATTTTATAGTGTATAGGATTGTTTTGACACCAACCCAAGCTTTATTGCATAATGTCTTCCATGTTTCTTATCTTAAAAATTATATAGTTGATATTTAACATGTGTTGGATTAGAATGCTTTGCAGGTTATGGATCCTACGGTGGCCATGGTAGAACCAATCAGAGTAATTGACACATAAAAAATTCATTTGTGTAATAAAGAGATGTCATAGTGCAAGGTCTTTTATAGTGCTACTTGGGAGGATTATGACGAGATCTATAGGCAATTTCTATATTTGTTACTTCAAACTATGTTACTTTTTTGTTGAATAATATTTCTAATTCAGAACTAATATTTAAATATGTGTCATTAGGCTGATTACCAAATTTAAGGAGAAGGATGTCACATCTCAATTCCTCACTAATAAAATTTATTTGATTATCCATGGATTTTTATGGTTGGTAATTTGATTATTATTTAACTAATTTATAAGTCATATGCTATTATGAGATAGTTGTATGTTGCTTTGATTTTATGATTTCATTACTATGTGTTTAGTTTATTGTATATTATTTACATTGTGATTATATTGATTTTTTATTTCATCAATATTTTATGATATATGTCACAATGCCACAGACTAACTACCTTCTTGTCATGAGTTGGATACACCTAAGAGATTTATCCTTTAGAGCATGATGGAGGGAGAGGATCATCAAATAGAGTGATGTAGATGGAGGTGTTGGGAGATGATAGAGGAGTGACTATAATATATGAATACACCACATTAAATATCACTCATTATATGCATAGTTTAAATGTTTTAGCATTAGTATATTTTTGATGATTGTTTGCATTTAGATAAATATTTATGCATAATAATTGTGTGTTAGCAAAATTTAATACTTATATGGAATTAATATTGTGTGATTTCATTGTGGTAGTATGCGTTTTATATCATGTTATTGTATTCATGATCATTAATATTTTTTCAAGAACACAAATTTGCATGGTTATTACCTAGTTACTATCGCATCTAGACTAACCATCGTGTCTTACTAATGTTTGAGAACAATGGTAGGTTATATATATAATATTTTAGAAATATCAATTACTATTTAAAGGAATATAATTGACTTTATAACTATCATATTATCAGCAAGTCATGATGTCGGTCATCTATACTAAGATAGTAACAAATTATATTGTTATCCTAAGCTAATTTAGAAACTAACGTAGACATTGTTTATAAATAACAGAGTCAATGGTGTTAATACAAAATTAATGATTAATAAGTTAATTATTTACCTATACAAAGTTAATAAAAAATAAAGAAATTATTTTATAATTGGAAATAAATATAAATGGAAAAGCCTCATTAAAGAAATAAAACCATTGTGTTATAATTTGTAAATATATATTTAGGAAAAAAAAGAGAAAACACAAAAAGAAAAAAAATTAATTTAAATAAAGTTCAATATTCATACAATGGAAAAAGAAGAAGAAAAGGAAGAGTGGCATGGCATAGGGGAGAATAAGAGGAGAAAAGAGGGAACACGAATTGGGAAGAGAAGGGTAGCATGAAGAGGAGAGGAAAGATCAAATTAGGGAAAGTTTATCCATATTGTACCATTTTGAACACTGTAACAAGGTAGGTGATTTTGTTTAGATTTTGTGCTGAATTTGACAAATTTTGTGTATTAATGTTTTACAAACTATGTATTATAATGGTGATCTGTGTACTATATTATTTATGATAGAAAACTATGTTGATATAGTGAATTGTGTACAATGATACACACAAACGCACACACACACGCACACGCACGCGCACGCACACACACACACAATTATTTAATTATATCAACCTAGTATAATGATTTGAATATATATAAACATCTAAAAATATAGCGATGTAGTTATATACATCAAACTAATATGTATATAGAGCGACTTGAGTATATTGATTTACAATATAGCAATTTAAGCACAATATCATTCTTATGTAGCGATCCAGATATACATAGTGATTTGCATAGCAAACTATTTAGATATATGGTGAACTTAATTTGTGTGTGTGTGTGTGTGTGTGTGTGTGTGTGTAGTTATATACATCAAACTAATATGTATATAGAGCAACTTGAGTATATTGATTTACAATATAGTAATTTAAGCACAATATCATTCTTATGTAGCGATCCAGAAATACATAGTGATTTGCATAGCAAACTATTTAGATATATGGTGAACTGAATTTGTGTGTGTGTGTGTGTGTGTGTATATATATATATATATATATATATATATATATATATATATATATATATATATAGAAAATCAATGAAAAATGTAAATGTAATGAATTGATCTTGATTCATAAGTTCTAGGTACAATGATGTATAGATATATAAAAAAACCAACGATGTATAT
>JARHVA010000150.1:5240000-5272500 GCA_037957365.1 Torreya grandis
TAGAAAGGGAATTATCTAGTTTAGGTTTGTTTCTATGGTTTGCCTCTAGATTATTGGAACAAGGAATGTTTGACGACATTAGGAGGTTTGGTAGGTAACTTGATCAAAGTGGATGAGAAATTTTTAAAAGGGAGACAAGTGATGTGTGTGAGGTTTATAATTTTTTAAGATTTGGATAAATAAATCCCAAATAGCATCTTGATTAAATTTTAAGGATGGAAATGGAGGCGAAGAATTGATGTGGAAAGAATCTCATTCAGATGTTACAAATGCCACCACCCATGACATATTCATAAATTCTATAAAATGGATAAGAAATTCCCTCAAAAATATCCCTAATAGTTTAACCTAGGTAGAGACCAAAATATAAATAGGGTGGTTTGAAAATAGGATCATCAAAAATGGATAGCCTTTTAGAGCCAATGGGTGGGAAAGAGAAATAAATTAAGAATAATTTTTTCAAGATTAGAGAAATAGAGGAGTTGATTGAAAATCTTGGATCTTGGCAGGTAATCTCTCTAGATTTAATTTTATAGAGTTATGAGTTTATTGAACAATAATCTCAATCTATAAGGTCTTTACTAAATCAAACTCACCAATATTAAACAGGTAAAACTTGGATATTAAAGGAAGGAGTGGTGAATGTAGAGAGAGGTTTGATGGTAGAAGGCCAATTAGAATCAGAAGGAAGAGGAGATGAAGATTCAGAAAGGGAACTTAATTCTAGAGAGGTGTTGACAATATCTCAAATTCAAATTTCTCTAGATTAGTTGAACTGGGGACTTCAAAAGAAAAGGGGATGAAAATCTAAAAAGGATATAGTGGTCGGAGAAATTTTAGGAGGTAAACAAGGAACACTAGAGTTACTTGTTGATGATACAAGGTGGGGGAAAAAATTACTCTCTTCATGATTATAAAGGTTATCTCCTGTAATATTATGGGCTTGAATGCTCCAAATAAGAGGTGCTTGGTTGAGCATCTCATTAATGTAGAGGATTTGAACATCATGCTCCTTCAAGAAACTAAATTGAGTTTAGTAGAATCTTTAGCATTGATGATCTCTAGTTGGTCGTGTTGGCAAGGTTCCTTTATGGAGGCATTAGGTGATTTTAGCTCCATTCTCAACTAGGTTAGAAGTTGTGGAGGCTAGGAGTAATTGGCAGTTATGTACAATATCAATTTTTAGTTCAGATATTCAATTTTTGTTGATTAACATCTATGGACCATGGGGGTGATATTGAAGACTCAGTACTAGATGGATTTATCTAATAATTTGAGTAGGTTTTCTGACTATACAATAATTTTTGGGGAGATTTTACTGCAATTTTGAATTCTAAAGAGAAAATGGGTGGAACATAGTTTGGTTTGAAAGCAACGTAAGGTTTTGATGGGCTTGTTATTAATAATGATATTGAGGATGTAGAGCTGAAAATAGGTTGTTTTACCTAGAATAATATGAGAATAGGTATTGATAATATTACTAAGCATTTGGATATTTTTTTGGTGAATTCAAATTGGCTTCAGAGCAAATGGAAGGTGGATAGTTGGGTGTCGTCCTAATCTAGTTCGGATCACTTATCGATAGCTTTTAAAGTAGAATGTGATAAACCTCCTAAGAGGTGTCTTTTTAGGTTTGAATTAATGTGGCTGAGATATGTATCCATTTTAGTATTAATTCAATAGTGGTGGAAAATATGTCCTTTCCCCCTGGGCTCTCTAATGTATCAAATGTGTAAGAGGCTTTAATATATGAAGGACAGGCTTAAAAAATGGAATGAAGTGCATTTCAAGAACATTTTTCAAGAAAATGTGAGGGTTAAATCAAAGTTACACACTCACAATGAGTAGGTTTCTTTGGTTTAAATGAATGTTTAGGCATATGCTAGGGAAAAGATGTTGATGAGGGATTATGAAGAGTTGATTCAATGTGAAGAGATTTATTGGAAACAAAAATTTACAGATAATTGGATAAAAGATGGTGACAAGAACTTGACTTTTCTTCACCTCTTAGTTTGAGCCAAAATGAATGTGACATGTATATATTATATGAGGACACGGAAGGGGGGTTTGTTGAAATCACTATGGAAGATAAGGGAAGAGGTTGTAGTATTTTTTCATGAGTTATTAAATGGTGAAGATATATCAAATTTTGAGGCATAAAGATCTATTTTGGATTTAGTGCCTCCTTTGGTTTTAGATGAAATTAATGCTAAACTGATGGCCACAATTTTATTTGAGGAAATTATAATGGTAGTGTTTTCAATGGAAAATGATAAAGGCTCTAGTTCAGATGGCTTCTCAATGGTATTTTTCCAATTACTTTGGGAGGTGGTGGGATAGGATGTTTGGAATATGGTGGTAGAATCTAGGGTGAGAAGGAAGGCATCCAAAAATTTGAATGTGACTTCCTTTTTACTATTTATGAAAGGTGAATCTCAAGCTTTTTTCAGTGATTATATGATGGTTTCCTTATGTAATACAATGTATTAAATCATCTCTAAATCTATGACTAGCAGGCTTAAACCTCTATTAGATATTCTAATTTCTAAATAACAAGTGGGATTTGTCGCAAGTAGGAATACACAATAAGGTATTATTGTGGCTCATGAGATTATTCATTATCTATCTCATAATCACCATAAATGGATGTTGGTTAAATTAGATATCAATAAGGCCTATGATCAAGTGAATTGGTTCTTTTTGATGAATATTATGAGTAAATTTGGCTTCAATAAAGAATGGTACAAATGGGGTTTTATTTGTATTATTGGGCCTAAGTATTCAATTTTGATCAATGGTAGTTTGATAGGTTTTTTTGAATCTTCATGTGGCTTGTGGTAGGGAGATACCCTTCCCCTTTTATATTCATTTTAATGGTAAAGGCATTGGAAAAAGTAGTTAGGCTAAATTAGTTGGGAGGCTGTAGGGTTTCAAAGTGGTGGATACTGTGTAAATTCTCTCTCATCATCAATTTAGAGATGATACCTTCCTCTTTGGGTAGGTGTTGGCTGAAGAAGCTGAGAAAAGGAAATTTTGAAATGTTATGAAGAGGCCTCTAGGTAATTGCTAAATGAAAGTAAATCAAAAATTTATTTTGTAAATAATGCTTAGATGGCTCAAATAAATCTAGCTAGGATTTTAGGTTTTAGAATTGGTAAGTTCCCTAAAAAATGTTTGGGGATGCCTCTCTTTGTTGGTGTAGGAAAAGTAGGTTTGTGGAATGGCATGGTTCATAAATTCAAAATTTAGTTATGATATTGGAAAGGAAAATGGATATCCTAAGTGGGTGACATTACCTTGATTAAGGTAGATTTAAGTGCACTCCCAACATATTATTTTATATCCTCGTTTCCAAGTGATTAAGTCCCTAAACAAGATAATGAAGGAATTTTTATGGCAAGGGATGGAAGAAGATAAAATGATTCCATTGATGAAATGGGAGAATTTTTATAAAAGGAAATCGAGAGGTGGAGTAAGAATTAAGGAACTTCATCTACATAATTTACCTTTATCAACAAAATTGGTCTGGTTGAGGATTTCTAATTCTGATAGTCTTTGGTGTAAATTGATTTGGGCTCTAATGATCTAGAAAGTGTGGTTTCAATAGCTAATCTACTTAAAGGATCCCATGTGTGGAATTTTTTACTCTAATGCAGGTTGATTATTTCCCAACATATTTCTTGGATGGTAAATAATGGCCAAAAAGCAAACTTTTGTGTATATTCTTGGAATGGCCATAAAGCCCTAGGGGAAAGCTTTGAAGGATTAGAGATGATAAAAGTCTTAAAATGCCTCTAGGACAATAAAGTGGTGGATTATTTAGAAAATAAAACATGAATGGTTAGGCCCAACAACACTTGGAAAAGTTTGGTCAATCTTCTCTTCCCATAGGAATCGAGAAGGGCTCTAGAGGCTTGTCTTTCAAAGAGGAAAATTTTACTTAAATATAAGGAGGATCAACTTCATTAGATTGGAGAAAAATTAAGAATTTATTTAGTAATGATTGGATATCAAATGGTGAAGGCTTCAAATGAGTCTTTAGCATGTGCATGTTTATTATTTTGGGTGTTATGCCCTTAACTATTGGTGTGTCTAGGGATATGTGTGGCCGACTTGTGGCTTACATAACTCTTTTATTTAATTGTTACATTTCTCTATGTTTTTAGATAGGTCAGCCTATGGAATAACTTTAGTTAAGTAGACTATATATAGGAAGTAGTGGTTAGTCTTTAATCATCATGTGAAATATTTTGCTATTAGTGTATTTTTGTGGAGGTTTCCAACTCAAATTGGATTTTCTATATTATCCAGTATTCTATTCTACTATCAATTATCACTATGTAATCTCTCATATTTTATTATTCTACACAATATAAAATCATTTTGTGTGAATATCTAAGTAATTTCATTACAAGTGGTATCATAGCTTTGATTTGGGAAAGGTTTTTGTGGTGTTTTTTATGGATTTTTTAAGGTGTGGCTTTTGGGAGAAGTGAAAGCAAAAAAAAAAGAAATTTGGGAAGAATTAATTTTTTCCATCAGTACAATATTACTCGAAATGCTTTTTATAAAAGTCTAAATTTTTTTCCCTTTACACACTTGAAGTCATTGGATTCATCTTAGTGAGATGATAGCAATGATATATTCTATCAGTAGACTTTTTAAGTACCAAAAATTTTACTCTAGTGAACAAAGGTAATCATTGGATTCATCTTGACAAGGTGATCACAACGGTACTATTTCTTGGTACACTTTTTTTTAAAGGTCAAAAACCTCCTAGGGTTTGTTGATGGTAGGTCCTTCAACTTGGGGAAGAAGATGGGCACTAGAAACTCCTAAGAATCCTATCGACGACATGGAATATAGAGTTTTAGAATTAATGATTTCTTAGCTTCAAGAGGACATAAAAAACTTGGTGAGGCATGATGACTTTGTTGCAGTCCAAGCTGATGTATTAGGGATGCAGAGAGAGATTAATGGAGTTCACAGTGAATTATAGTATATCACTACGTAATTGGATACCCTCACATCTCAGTTTCAACATAACAACCCTCCACTTCAACATTCAAATCCTCCTCTCAACAACTCCCATAATGGTATGAAATTGATGTTGTCAAAGTGGACATGCATAAATTCAATGGTAAGGATCCTCTCACTTAGATTAGCCAAATTAAAAATTTATTTGAGTTGCATCAAACCCCTTCTTCTCAGAGGGTGATGGTGGCATCCCTGTATATGGAACCTGAGCAATTCATTTGGTATTGATGTTTATGTGCTCAAAAGAAAAATAATGGTGATCCTATTACATGGACTATTTTTACTGAGAAATTGATAGCTCATTATTAGAACAATGTCTCTGAGGACTATTTTAGCTAATTAACCAAGCTACAACAAATAGGACCTATGAAGGATTATATTTAGCAATTTTAGAATCTCTCTTTATGGGTGGAAAATATCACTGAGAGAAGTCTGATGGATATATTTTTGGGTAGCCTCAAAGATAGCATCCAATATGAGGTTTGAATGTTTGGCTCAACATCTATATCAGAATCTATCCCTAAGGCATGCATGATAGAATAAAAATAGATGGTCTAAAGGAAAACTTTCACTATTAGTCACGATCATAACTTTTTAGCACCATCATTTCCATAGCCCACCAGAATAACACCATGACAAATTGAGGAGAAGCAATCCAAAGGGTTGTGCTATGGTTGTGACAACAAATGGAGCAAAGACCATTATTGTGTTAAAAAGAAACTATTTTACATTAATGGTGCCAATGATGGTGAAGATGATGCAAAAGTACATGATGCATAGGCAAAAGCTTTTAAGGAGGAATCTAAAGACTCTCAGCCTACTATTTCATGCCATGCCCTATCAGGTATTAGTACTCCCTAAACTCTTAAGGTGATGGGTTTCCTTAATAAATAGAAGGTCACTGTCTTGATTGATTCTGGGAGCACACACAACTTCATCCATAATAAGTTGGCCACTCATTTAAACTATTCATTTATCTAGCTCCAAAATTTTAGGTTATGATTTCAGATGGTGGTACTATCAGCTATTTATGAAAATGTCATAGTATTAAGTTGGCCATGGGAGACTACTTATTAGATTCTCTTATGTTTGATATTATGATGGGTTGAGTTGTTATTGTTTTAGGAGTCCAATAGATCACCACTTTGGGCACTATTGAGATGAATTTTCAAGAATTATTCATTTCTTTTCATTATGAAGAAAGGACATTTTAAATAAGAGGATTAAAGGCTAAATCTACCCAACTTGTTAGATCCCATCAAATGACAAATATTCTTTATAAGGGTGATGAGAGCTTTTTAGCTTGCTTGTTTTCTATGGAAGTACATCCAACTCAACCATCTCCACCTCTTGATCTGCAACAAATAATTGATTCTCAGTTTATTAGTTTTGGAGACATGCCAAAATGGCTTCCACCTAGCTGCATGCATGATCATGCTATCATACTTATTCCTAGCATTACACCACCCAACATCAAGCCATACAGGTATCCCTATGCCCAAAAAAGTGAAATTGAAAAGATGGTACAAGAAATGTTGGATGTAGGAATCATTCACCATAGCCAAAGTGAATACTCTTCACCAGTTATCATGTTGAGAAAGAAAGATGACACTTGGAGGATGTACCTTGACTATAGAGAACGCAACAAGTACACTATCAAATATAAGTTTCTAATTCCTGTCATTGATGATTTGATTGATGAATTGAATGGTTTTATTTATTTTACCAAATTAGGTCTATGTTTTGGGTATCATCAAATCAAGATCCATGATGAAGACATAATCAAAACCACTTTCAAGACTCATGAGGGCCATTATAGTATTCTTTGATGATATCCTTTTTTATATTAAAAATTGGACAGACCATTTGCAACATGTGAAATAGGTACTCTCCATTTTGGAGCAAAATCAATTGTATGTCAAACCTTCCAAATGTACTTTTGGGGCTAGTGAGGTTGAATATTTGGGTCATTTGGTGTCTTATGAAGGAGTGAAAGTGGATCCTAAAAAAATCTAAGCAATGGTGGACTAGGCAATTCCTAAGACACTCAAGCAACTTTAGGAATTTTTTGGGGATTATTGGTTACTATCATAGATATCTCAAAAATTATGGTAGTATTGTAGCCCCACTTACCTCTTTGTTAACTAAAGAATCCTTTTAGTGGATTGATGTAGCTACTCGAGCATTTAAATAATTGAAACTGGTTATGTGAGCTACTCTAGTATTGGCCACTCCTAATTTTTTTAAGACTTTTGTGGTTGAATGTGATGAATCTAGGTATGGTATGGATGATGTACTCATGTAATAAGGTAGACCACTGGTATTTTAAAGTCATCAAATCAAGGGTAAAAATCAGCACAAACCCATCTATGAGAAGGAAATGATGGCCATTTTTCATGCAGTCAAACAATGAAGACCTTATTTGATGGGTCATCACTTTCAAGTAAAAACTGATCATGATAGTCTTAAATATTTTTTAGAACAAATGTTTTCATCTGAAGAACAACAGAAATGGGTAACTAAGATGCTAGGCTATGATTTTGAAATAGTCTACAAAAAAGGCAAGGACAATATGGTGGCAGATGCACTATCTAGAAAAGATGAATCAATTGAGGCATTGCTATGTGCCATAACCATTTTATAGGTAGATTGGCTAGAGGAAGCATGATCAGAATGGGAACATGATAGTACTGATCATGATTTGATTCAAAATATTCAGCAATGTTTAGATGGATTTGAAAAATTCACATGGAAAGGTAATGCATTATGGTACAAAAATAGATTGTACTTATGTAAGAATTCTCTTCTTCAACAAAAAATCCTTCAAGAACTTCATGTAAATCCAATTGGGGGTCATTTAATATTTTTGAAAACCTATCACAGGATCAAATGGATATCAAATGGTGAAGGCTTCAAATGAGTCTTTGGCATGAGCATGTTTCTTGTGTTGGAGTAAAATTAGGAATTAATTCAGTAATGATTGGATATCAAATGGTGAAGGCTTCAAATGAGTCTTTGGCATGTGCATGTTTCTTGTGTTGGGTCTTATGCCCTTAACCATTGTTATGCAGATTGGAGAAAAAATAGGAATTTTTTTAGAAATGATTGGATATTAAATAGTGAAGGCTTCAAATGAGTCTTTGACATGTGCATGTTTCTTGTGTTGTGGTAATTAAGGTCTACAAAAATCCATGGATTTTTCTTGGTTGGTAGTTCAAAATCTCATCCTGACTCAAGATAGGTTGAAAAAAATGGGAGTTATAGGTCCTTAAATGTGTTGTATGTGTAAATCAAAAGAGGGAATAGTGAATCATCTATTGTTTAAGTGTCCCTTTATAGTTTGGTGTTGGGCATGGCTTTGTGGTAAGTTTAACAGATCTTGGGCTTGTCACTCTTCACTAAGGATGGCTTTTTCATTCTGGCCAATTGGTGATGTAAATCATTCTTTGTATAATCTATGGAGATATAGTTCAATTATTTTGATCTAGAAAATTTAGAAAGAATGCAATGCCCATATTTTTGAGGATACAGAGAGGCCCTTACATGTGATATTGTGTGAAATGGAACTTTATATTTTAGAAGTGGCTTCTTCGTAGCTACAGTGGAAACAAGGGATTCTATCCCAATGGGATATGCATATGTGTGCTAAATGAAAATTTATTGTTTCCCCTCCTATTAAAGGGTCAATAGCAGTTAAGATGAATAATATAATTTTACATTTATTTCAATTAATAATAAATATTCTATTGTTTCTTATTTTCATCATCATAAAGATTATTTTTATGTTATTTTAGCGAGCTTATTCTGAGGATATTTCTATGGATTTCTCAATATATACAATGATCACCCTTATACTATACAAAAAAATTCAAGACTAATTTGGGACTATTAAAAAATAGTCAAGACACAAAAATATTAAAGCATAGACCTAAAAAATTTTAGGACACTTGGGTGGATCTAGAAGATAAATAATAGATCAAAATATGCTTATGATAAACTAGATAACAAAAAAAACTAGGAAGGTAAAATATATTAAAAAGAGTTAAATATAAACCAATGATCCAAACATATGAAACAAGTGCAACTACATGTATTATATCAAAATTACGTGTCTAAACGATTCTCCAATTTTATATCTATATATGTGGATTTGTTATTGATTTTTATGCTATTTTTGTAATGCCCATGCTTTTGCAAATTTAATTTATTTAGTTCTAAAAATATTGTAAGTGTTACAAAAATTAAAGATAATATAAATTATTTTATATAAAATAAATAATAAAAATAAATAATTAACCTTTAAAAAACATAATAAAATATATATAACATATAACTTGACTTCAAAAAATTATATAAAAATTAAATTAAATTTATTAAAAATAATAATAATAATAATACTAATAATATATATATTTTTATTTACTTTTATAAATTTATTTTTAAAATATATAATATCATTTTTATATATCATTCCAAAGTTTTCCAAAGATACATGTTATTAACAAACATTATTTTTAAAAAAATAAAAATTAACATAAGCTATAAGATACAAGATACAATACAATATAGAGGGACACATGGTGCTACACTTTTAGCTATCATTAGAAAGTATAACAAAGTCGTATATTATCAGCACCTATCTCTTTTTCAAAAATAACTTATTATTTTTTTCATAGGTTATAACATTAAATTATATATATATATATATATATATATATATATATATATATATATATATATATATATATATATATTTATTTATATTTATATTTATAATTCATAGGTTATAATTTTATGTTATAATTTATTTATTTTTATTATTTAAGTTTTTTCATAAATTATAATATATAATATAAAAAATATTTTATTTGTCTATTTATCTATTTAATTCATTTCTATAATTTATATATAGAAATAAATATATTTATTAAAAATATTTTAAGAAATTAATTTTGATACTTTTAACATTATTATTTTTATACTATATAACTAAAAAAATATGATTTTAAACTTTTAAATATTAAAATGAACAACTCAATGATTATTCTAAAATCCTTATAAATATAATAACATATATACAATAAAAAGTTACAACATTCTTTATATTTATGTAACTACATTATTTTAATTTTAATTTTTTTTACAAATATAATTTTTTAATTTTAGTTTCACCCTTTAGAAGTGTTAAGACTACTTCTATTTTGATTACTATAAATCTCACTTAAGAATGCTCTGTTCCACCTAGTAGGTAGATAGAAATTTAAAAATTTAGATTCTTTTTATTTCTCAACGTTCTTTATACAAATTTTGAAGTTACTAGACATAACAATACTTTAAAGATAGTGAATTGTTGCACTAAATATTATCATACAATTCTAATGAAATATAGATAAAATTATAATGGAATATATAGAAACGAAAATATAAATGGATTGAATATTATCATAAAATTGTAATGGGATATAGAGAAAAGAAAAAATTAATTTAAATGTAAATATAAATTAGAAAAAAACTTTAACAAAATAGATTTCAAATAATTAATGAATAAGGAATTTACAAAAATGCAAATAAATTATTATTAAAAATTTAAAAATAATACTAACAATAATTAAAATTGTGTTAATAAGTTTGAATTTTTTTCAAACATACAAATTAAAATTCAAATTTTAATATAAAAGATTAAAAATTTAATTAAAAAAAAATTATATTAAAAAAATTAAAAAATACTTAAAAAAATATAAATATAAATATAAAAGAAATAATCTTAAATATGTTAGAGATTTAAAAAAATTATATATAAAAAATGATTCTCTCTTTCATACTATAAATATAAATTCCATATAATGTTGTGATTGTATCTCACTTTGATTAATAATATTGAAAGTGTTTTCATGATGAGACACCCACTTAAGATTTCTCTCTAGATATTCTAACCAACCCATACATGGTGACTCACACTTCAAGTTTCATCAATTGTGAAATGAAAAACCTTGATGTCATGAATAAATATAAGATTGGGTAGTGCCCACACATGATCACTTCTCTTTCAATCTTTCTCATTTTAATCTACTTCATAAACTTAAACCATATTTTTTGACCTTAGGAGTAAAGTGGATGGAGACTAATTTTAATTTTAAAATTGCAAAATCTCACTTCACATTTAGATCTTTCCAACATTCTTTGTGTACTCTCCTTAAAATTCAATATGAAATTTTAGTTTTACATTGTATTGTGCAAAGCACCACAAATTAAAAAGAGAAAAACCCACTACTTTAATAAAATGTTAAGATAGCTTCTCTCTAAACTCCTCAAAATATTCATATTTACCTTCAAAATACAATTTAATATTTACATATTACATATATGTATTCTTCCATTCCTATAATTAAAAAATAATAATACTATAAAAACATTCAATTAATCAAACTCAAAATCTAAAAAGACTAATTTAAAAAATGCTAGAAACACACATTTTATGGATTAAAATATATATTATTACATATTACAATATATAAATATAATATTAATTAGTATTATAATTTATTATTATTGATTTATAATTATATTAATATTATACAAATAATATTATTATATATTATTTATAATAATTATATATAAAATAATTAATTTATAAATTATTATATATTATTTATTGAACAATAAAATATATATTAATATAATAATATATGCTTTTGTAGCTAATAGAAAAACAATGTATTATCATCCATCAATTATTATTATAAGTACACATTTTATTTTGTATATGTAAATGCATTTATAATATTGAAAAATAATATTAAGTAAAATTCAAAACTACGAATCAACATCACCTTTAAAATATAACAAAATAGAGAAAATACATTAAAGAAAATTGGGTCAAAACTAAATCTAACCTTAGAAAAGTGTAATTTTTTTTATTAGTTATGTAATATTTATCTCATGATTGCTACCCTGTTCCTTGTTTTCCTTTTTGCTCTCCTCTCTATAATCGTAATTATAAAAGTTTCAAACAAGGCGCTGCCAAATAAATAATGGAACATCTATTTTCCCACAAACAGAACTGAAATAATTTATTATTTCTCCAACGTTCATGCTTTCTGTACAGGCAGACTGTTCACTGTCATAACGGTCTGTGCTCTCTCATGACCTGAAAGCATGACCTGATGGAATTTTACCATGCTTTATAAGTGTCTTAAATTTAAATATTTGATATTTCCATCCACTTATTTGTTGATAAGGTGGGAGAGCACATTAATTTCATGTACATCAACATAAGCGTAGGATCCTATAATCATAAATACAATGTCAACAGTTATGGAAGCGTGGCCAATTTAATATGTGTACACTCTTGGTATATTACATGTATGTTTGCATTATATTTCAGCTATGACAATAACCTCACTGAACATAGGATCAAGTGGTGAAACAGTGAAATAGTCAGATTTTAATTATAGTCAATGTAAATAAATTCACAGTTAATGGATAAGTTTGATCTGTATCACAAATTTATGCTCATGCATTTCAAATGATTATACATAATATAAGAGAAATAAAATCTCAGAATTTAAGATAATTATTTTTTATTATAATATTTTTTTATTTGAGAAGATAAAAGTCACAAGTTTTAAAGGTCTCAAAACTTATTACAAAAAAGAGAAAGATATAAAATTTATGTTCAAATAAGATGTCTCTACCAATAATAATCTAGTAGATAAAGAACTCAACAACATGTTGAGAAACATAAACCGAACACAACTAAATAACAAAAACTGTGTCTAACAACTTAGTTACAAAAAGTAGCCAATCTTCCACAAAACTTTTGTCTCTACAAAATAACCAATTCAACTTTAACTTTGTTTCCATTTTAATATGTGTCAGTCAACTTTAATGGGTTTACTTATTTTCCAAATGGAAACTATTCATTAACATTAAGTGTCCAATAATCATATTCTAAACAGTTGTCAGATTTTCACTTACCCACTTCTCTACCTTCATATCAAACTCATTTATGTGTACTTTGAGCTTGTGTCTCCTAGATTATGACACATTTTCAATTTTCATTCAGTCGATCTTTTAAATATACATATTAACTTTATATACTCTGTGACTATGAATTAACGTAACTATACCACGTGGAATAATCTTGGGCCTACAGTGACTTGAGGGCATGGTAACACAGGTACTTGAGCCTTTTGGACTGTACACATTAACATAAATGTTATGTGTAACAAGATGTTGACATGTGGTGCAATCTTGGGTCCTTGAAAGTATGGACACTCAGAGTTATGTGATTATTGAGTGATTGTCTTTGTTTTAATCCTTTTGTAGTTTTAGTAAACAAAAATGTGCCATGTCAAACACTCAGAATTCAGAAGCTCGAAACCATTAGACTGCGGGAACTTGAAACCATTAAATTATGTTAATCTTTCCATGTTTTCAGAATGATGAGAATATTTCAAGTGTCAAACTCTTGGAACTTGGAAGATCAGTACCATTAGAATTTTATTTATTTTCAAAGCTTCTAGGGTTCCATCTAACAAATAAACACTGCATGACATGCTCTTAAGTCTTGGATACCTAAATCACTTCCCTTTCTCTTTAAGGTTTGAAAGGTTCCATGTAACATGGTAACACTACTTGTCCATGCCTTGGAATTCGGGGACCTCAAAGACTTAGAATTTTTTTGTTAAAGCACGAAGGCTTTGAGTATTGTGGTGATGCCACTTATCCTAATTTTTAGCAATAAGGATAGGGGATGATCATGAATGATTAACATGTCTTCAAAAATAATCCTAAGGTCATTTGAAATAAAACATAGGAACACTAGGGTGAAAAGATTAGTTTTGATAGTCCATAAATTAAAAGCATCAAATTTTCCATGGGAAATATGAAAACTTAAGATTAGAAACATCTCAAAATATCCATTTAAGCTTTTATTTTCATAATTCGAACTCTTGTATCTTTAGAATTTTGAAGACAACATTAGAATTTTTCAAAAATAAATTTATATCATGGATTATAAGGTTTATAAGACTCCAAATAGTGATTTTCAACAATAGTGGGATTTAAATTTTTTTAAATCGGGTGTGTGTGTGTTAGAGAAAAAAAATAGGTGTATGATCAAAAGCCAATTTTTCTTATTCATTTGAGACTCCCTATGTTACAATTCATGACATATTATATTGAAAATGATGACAAGATTGAAACTAGGTTTATGAACTTAATTCAACTAGAGGAAACATGAGATGTAACCTTATTTCACTTTACATCAAGGATTTTCAAGAGATGGTTTGATGAGAGATCCAAAATAAAATCCTTTATGATTATTGATTTTGTCCTATTATGGGATAAGGATCGTGAGAAAAAGGGATAATATAGTAAATTTGATGCCCTTTGGTTGTGTCCATTACAAATTTTTGACATGTTAGGTTAGAATGGTTTTAAGCTAAAGAGTTTGACTAGTGAGGATATCTACCACATGTTAATGAAAAATTTCCCAAACACTATTTAAAAGCGTGAATCAACCTCTGATGGCTTTCTACATATTTTTTGTTTGTGTGTTTGTAGTTCTGGTTAAGTTTGTTATTTTATTTGTTTTGTTGATGGTCTGTCCTCAACCTTTTGCCTCAACTTTTGTTTTATCTTATTTTGAATCATGTGGTACATGCTAATGATAGAAAAGGGAAATGTGTTGGTTGGTAAGTCGTCTCAATTATTGTTTTGTTAAGGTAGTACTATGCCTAGTTTGGTTATGCAATATTTTGTTTATGACTTTAATTTCAAGGGCTTAGACTATTGTATATGTTGACTTTATTCATGCGGTAAAATTAGTTGGGTAATGAATGTATTTTCTTGAAACTAAGCACACATTTCACATAGTAAAAGGTTTTTGAATTTTTTTGGGTGAATCTATTATCATGAAATCTTAGGGTGAAAATTCTATAGTTTTACTTTTCGTTTGTCATAGTGGTTCGCAATGCTGAACTAAGAAATAAAAATTAAAAAAAGAAAAGAAAAGAAGAGTTAAAAAGAAAACTAATTTCAAAAAAATGAAGTCTTGGTATTTGAGACAATCCTTATTAGGGCTATGGACATCTGGGTAGAAATAGAGTAAGGCCTTGAGTGTGATCAGAGGTAACTCTATTGAGGGTATACACATATGGATGGTAGCAAGCAATGTCTAGGTAAATGTCTCCAATGTAGGACTCACTAGCCTAATGGTTGGAACCATAGTAATTAACCATTGTATGTCTTATGAAATAATAAATTAACTCATTGTTTCAGACACCAAGTCATTGGAGATACTGGATTTGGTCACTTACCTCTTCCCTTTTCATCCCTTCTTAGATTTGTTCATGTTACATGTGTTGTTTTAACTATACATTTTGGGTTCTTTGACTATTTATTTGTTCTAAAATACTCACGATTATTTTTTGATAGAGTCATCATTTGTTATTAATTGCACAACATGCCTTAATTTCATCACTAAAATCATGAAACCTCTTTTTTTCTCTGAATCGTAGTCTTTTGATTTTGACAAATTTGTGCATTTGACTTGTAACATCATTGGTCTGATTGAAAAGATTTTTTGGGATATGCTACAATCACCTTGATTTTTCTTTCTTTGATGTTCTTACCAAGTCTGAAATACAAATCTTTATCTTATAAAATTGGTCTAAAAGGATTGCAATTAGAAATTATTAATATCTAAATTTGGATGATATCATATAAATATTGAATGATTCAAAGATAAATGCAAAAAATATTGTTTCCTTTACTAGAGGTTCTCTTCAGTAATTCTAACCTAGTGGATTATGGCATTGTCAATACCTTGGGCTTGCAGTCTGGTAATTCACCTATGGGAATTACTCTTAAACCCTTCATTTATTCACATCTAAAGACCTAGGGGGCATTTTTGATGTTGGATGCAAGCTAGTTACAAAGCTTACATATCTCTCTATAGTCATTGGGAGAATATATATTACAAAGACCAAAATAATGATTTTGTTTTTCTAGAAAAAACCAAACAACACTATTAGAAGGAGAAACCCCGTGATCAATAATATACTCTTGCCAATTAGGGTTAATCAAGATGGAGGCCACTCCTTTACCTTTCTGAGGATTGGTAGAAAAATGATCAACATTTGGCCAAATAAAATTAAGGTCCATATACAAATGGGAACCTATAGCTTTAATCTCTTGAATCAATAAGAAGTCCAACTTCTCTCTAGAGTGTTTGAACTACCTCACAATAGGTTTCCTATCAGGGGTTTCCAAACCCCTAACATTCTAAATTATAATTTGCATAGAAAATAGTTGGGAGAGGGTCGCTTAACCTCACCTTGGGTCTTACCCCCACTATTATAAATCCTTGTGAAGAAATCAGGGACCTTATTATCTTTTGGTTTCCTCTTTTTATCCATCTCATAATTTCTATGGGGGGTGTGTTTAGATATCTTACAATCAATCATCACAGCCCAGTCATGAGATAGTGAAGTATTTTTAGTCTTAAGCCTCTTGCCAAATCCTCTAAACTTTCAATTTTTAGACACATTAAGTTCTATGAGAGATAAAAGACCAAAAGACCAAGAACCTCAGGCTCAAGAATAGATATAGAGTTATTCAACTTATTCATCACAAGTGAAACCAACATAGGAGAAGATTCATCTCCTTCTTCAATTAGGGTAGGTGATGACAAACTTCTAGGGGTATAATTTTTAACATTGGGGGGATCTATTAAAATGACCACATATTCATCATAGGGAGAATACTTACATTGTGAGTCAGAAGAATCCATTGAAACCTTATTTTTCACAATCGTATTTTCTCACTTGAAGATCAACATGAATTAGAGTATACACCCAAATTGATCTTTTTCATTTTGAGTTTCTTCAACATCAAGGAAAGGATCCTTCTACTATTTACCAACTTATGATAAGTGGACAAGTTGAAGAGCCTCATTTACCATTTCCTATGTTCTCACACGGATTTGGGGATACTAGCTTCTTTATTTCTTATCCTCTTCCCTCTATTTTGACCCCTTCGTATACAATGACTTCTTCTTCTTTGAACTCCTCTACCTCCATGCCTAGTATCTCTACTAACATGGTAGGTTTTACATCTAGTGGGTCTCTTTCAATACCCACTCTTCTCAATTCTCCCACTAGTGCATTGTTTTCTACCCATGGTACTCATGACTCTATTGCTACTTATTCTCATCCCTTTACTAGTCTATATTTTACCACATAAATAAATAATGCCACTAGTGCCTCACTTACCAATAGTTCTTCTCAATCTCTTACTAACACCCATAAAGGTATCCAAGACACTACTTCTAATTTTAATGCCTCAAACAATGCCAATAATACAACTCAAACTCATCAACTCCTATTACAAAATATTAATCAAATGAATGATTTTCAAGCTAACAATGCAAATCAAATGATGCAAATACAAAATAACCTTATCCATCTTCAAACCCACCCTCAATAGATGCCATAGGGCATGCATAATCAAAATGTTCCCTGACCTCCACTTTACAATTCCCATTGTAATATTATCCCTCAACCTCTTCTTGTCAACAAAACAATCAACCATGTTCAAAATGAGCCTCATACATCTCAAATTGCTAATATCGATATAGGAGGTATCACCCCTACTATTTCTTATAATGGGTCAACTGATCCTACTCTTCATTTAAAAACCTTTGAAAATCTATATGAAGATTGGCTCAAGTTAATTGCCTTCACTGATACCAATGTATTAGCTAAAACTCTCATGGATGATGCGTTATATTGGTACAACCAACTTAAAACTCATTCCATTACTATTTTGGAATATTTAGTAAATACTCTAGTCCAAGAGTTTCAAACTAATGATCTTCCTAAGAATATGTTGGCCGATTTTATAAATTGTAAGTAACTTGAAACTGAAATTGCACAACCTCTTTTTAAATGATGGATGACTTTATCTAATAAATTCAAACATAATATAGAAAGTGACAACTTTTTTCATCTTTTTATCAATGCTCTTTTTCCCAAGTTACAATATCAAGTCCAAACTCTCTCTCCATGTAATTTAGAGGAGGATATTGACCAAGCAAAATATCAAGATTTTATTATACATCAATTGAGCCATCCCAACCTTCTATAGGTTATTACATGTTGCTTAAGAATAAGAATCATCATGCTACCAATGATGGTGTCATGGACTCTTATGATACCATTCACACTATTCTAAATGTTGTTCCTAACCAAACTTAGGAATAAGCTTCCCATCCTAGTCAAATAACCAATCCTCATTTCTCTTCAATTAATAACATCAATGTTCACAAACCTCTATCCTCAGTAGAATTACTAAAACGTCCACCAAGTCCTCTCCCATGAGAACTTTATCCTACTCGTCCTATGAAATCTTGGTATGATCTTAATAAAATTTTTTAGTTTCATGATAGTTGGGGTCATTCTCATGAGACTTGTAGGTAAATTCATAATTTGGCTATGGATTTATTTCTTGATCCTAATTTTGATCATGATTCTATCATTCATCAATGTAAACAAGCCTATGAAATTAATTTCAAAGCTCATGAAATAGAAACTAAATCTCAAGCTTTGAATCATGATAATGTTTATTTGGCCATCTATAAAGATCCTTTTAAAAATCACCAAGATACCCATGACAAGCCCACCCCTTATACTAATAATGTTGATAGTCTCCTTGACCCAACTCCTGAAGAGAATGTGCTTAATATGACTAACATGCAAAGGGTGGTTGCTTTCATTGATCCTCAACCCATATACACATCTCCAATATCTCCCACGTTTCGTGTTATCCAATATTTTTCTCCAATTCACTTAAATGAGTTGTGGCAAGATGACCTTATAAATTTTGATAAATGAATTCTAATTCTTACCTTGGATAACACTTCCCATTTTATTTATACCATTCCTCCATCTTCTTTACCTAGCACCAATGACACTCAAGCTTCTATTAACACCTCTTCTAATCTATCTTAAACCCAACCTGCATCAACTACTCCATCTTCTCAACATAATCTACAAAATTTTCCTCCTACCAAACCTTCTACCTCTTGTCAACATAAATTCACATATACTTTAGCTCCTCCTTCCGAGGATTTCCTTCCACACTATGCACCTCTTTCCAAAAATATTCTTATGGGTTATGATTAGTGGGATCCTATAAAAAAATCACTAATATCCCATCCAAAATCCCATTTATAGAAATAATGATAACCCGTCCACATAATCATAATCATAATATGTAGCTTTTATTTGAAATGAACATCTCTCATCCTCCTCTATTAGGATGAAAATCAACCTTATTTAGATTAGAAGATAGCATTCTCTAACAATTCAAAGAGATATTTATAAATGTTGATGAAAAAATTGACACTTATCTTTCCCTCAAATTCCCCATTTCTTCCATGATCCCTGATGGGATTTTATTTCATACAGATGATCCTATGATTCTCATTAGTGTTCAAATTGGTGATATCCAAGTCAAGCATACCTTAATTGATGAGGGTTCTAGCACTTGTGTTACCTCTCTTGATTTTATCAAAACCTTGAGATATTCCAAATGCAATCTTAACTCCACATACAACACATGTCAAGGCTATGATTGAAGGCAAATGCCACCTTTAGGTTGTGTTTAGCTTCCCATTATTGTCCCACCTATCACTTTTTATGTGAAGGTGATGATGTTTAATTTTCCTCTATATTACAACATTTTGCTTGGTAGGCCATGGACCCATTATATGAGAGAAATTGGCTTTTACACTTACTAATGGATCAAATTTACTCATAATGGAGCCATTTATAGGATTTAGGGTGACACCAATCCTTGAAATTTCAAATAATTTCAAGATAGGGGTGTATTCAAGATTCATACCCTTGAACCCTTGCCAAGCATCCCATTTTATGAATTTCAACAATTTAACTTTCTCATCAATTCCACTAAAGGTTATAATGGTCATTATGAACTCATTGGAAATATTTCCTCTAACCTCCTAGATTCTGATGATGATGAGCTTGAGTAGATCAATCTCAAGATTAAAACTTCCAATCTCTCACCTCATCTAATGTCTTAGCTTCCCACTTTTTTTAACCACTTTTTTGTCAACCACCTTGTGATGACATCCCCATTATCTTAACCAAGACTCAGCATTCCATTCATCATATCACATTGGATGACAAGGTCATCCATACCTACACCATTGATCTTTATACACTTAATTATGATGATGGTTATACCTTAGATGATCCATTCTTAGGAGGTCTTGTTTAGGCCCAATATGCTGAGATTATTCATTATTTTTACTCTTTTATTTAGTATTTTTATATATCTTCCCATGTTCCATCATATATCATTCTTAATTTTAGTATTTTTACTCTTTATCGTAAGGTAGAGATGGTGTGAACACCTCCAATTTTTTAGGAACCTCATAGGAGTATGCTTAAGGATCATGCTATTACTAGTCCCTATCACTTTGCTAAGTATCATGACCCCTATATCCTACTTATTCCTAATATGTGTGAGACTCTACTTCAACCTTTTGTGGACCTCACCTCTCCCTCAGTAGAGCCCAGTCTAGATCATATTTCCATGCCTGCTTTAGATGAGTTTACTCTTAATTCTAGTCCTGTTACTCTTATAGTTGAGTATTTTCCAAACTCTCCACCAACCCCACCTTATATTGGTGATGGTTTACTCCCTTTACCATAGTAAGCTCTTTCATCCACCAAATGGGCCGATCAACCTTATCATGACATTTATAAAGTTTTTGATTAGTAGACTAGAGATTATTCCCTATACCAATTTCCTTTCACTCTCATTACACATCCTCTTATGAGTATACCTACCAATATTATTCACAAGTTTATATGTTGCTTCCATGACACAAATAACCATTCATCTATGCATTGTCATAAGTTAAAAAAATATATCGACACTTTTCATCTTACTACTCCCCAGTCTTCAGACAAGGCTATACCTCCCCCAAAATTATTACCTAAGTATATTCCTAAGTATGGATAGGTATATTATCTCTAGCACCAATGTGTCAAACATCACACTAATCATTGTCTCATCCTCTAGTATCATATCAAATATCACCTCTTAACAATTCTTGTATCTTCTACCATTCCTCCCACAGGTCTTTCTCATAAGAAGGCTCCCCCTTATTCCCCCATAGATCCACCTCATATGATTCCATCTCTTTTGTGGCCCCTTCTTCACCTCTTATTCCTCCACCTATGAATCCCTCACCTATGGACCTTCCCTCACTCATGGATCCTTCTCCACCTGTAAGTCCCTCACCCATGGTACCTTCCCCACTAGTGACGCCTTCATCTCTTGTAGAAACCACTCCCATGTATTCTTTTGAGCATACCTCACATTATAACCCTCATCAACATGATCCTTTAAGCATTCCTACCTTTTGTGTTGAAAAGATTAAAGATGAAGTATTTTCCCAAATTTTATTGAAGATCGATGAGACATTAGCTGTAGTTCACATTCAAATTCATAGAGACTTATTAGATGTTATGAATAATGCGTGTAGATAAATATATCAATACTTAAGATCACATGTATGGTGTTATTATATTTTCATTGGATTGGATGTGTGCTCCAACTTTATCTTTATCTATTTGTTATATCATTTGATATTGTGTCAAATTATTATCTATCTTACATGGTAAATTTGGTTTCACACTTTATATTAATTATGATGTCATTATGTTATATTATAGATTTATTCTTTATCATTTCCTTTTTTTTGTAAGTTTATTTCTTATGAATCCCTTTTTTTATTTTTCATGATTGTTTACTCTCTTATCTCTATACACATGAATAATAATTATTGTGACTTAGTTATACAAACCTTTCTCCATTTAGTCACTCCTCATTTACCAAGTTATTAGTTATAAAAAAATTCATATCGTTATAATATACTTTTACCAATCTACTTTGGATCTCCTTTTCTTCCCTTTTATTCCCTTTTGAAAATTAAGCATATACATGGTTGAGACTTGAGATAACATGTTGGTTCATAGTTTAGCTTAAGTGTCCTAGTTAGTATTGTCTTTAGTTACTTAGCTTCCTTTAGCCTAAGCCCAAAATCTCATTCATGTGTATCACTCTATTTATCATGATGGTCATTCCAAATATGTATGGAGGAAGAATCTTAAAATCCATAAAAACATTAAAAAGCCAAATCATTTAACAAAAGGCAATGATCTTAAAGGCAACACTCAAAATTATCAAAAGTCAAATCATGCTAAAAGACATGATTCTAAGCACATATTATTCTTCTAATCGAAGCTCAAACTGAATAGTTGGCTTCATATTAGAGATGAGGTGTATTGGGGTGCAGTAGAATAGTAGATTAGAAAAGGAGAACAAAAATTATTGTAGTGCTACCTACTTTCTCATGCAAGTACCTAATATTCATAGTAGATCAATGGCTCTATAAGGGGTCTTGAGGAATGGGAACACATTGTGGGAGGGTAGGTCCATTTTACTTTTCTTGCATATAAATATCTAGATGAGTTGATCTTAGTAGCACACTTATTTTTCTACACAGATTTATGTCTATAGTGAATAAGTATCCTCTATATATTGATGGTTACTAGCCACTTAGTGTCTTCTCATATCGTTAGTATGCCTCATGTCTCCTAAGGTCTTCTCATAAGATGCCTAAGTTATGCTTTTTACATTCATTTTTTCACTTCCTACAATACTTGTATTTCCCCTTGAGAAATATTTTTTTGTTCACTGATCACTTCCTATAGTACATGCTCTCATCTTGATTCAGTATGTTTTATGCGTACTTCATTAATATTTTCACTTTTCACTTTTTATTTTCCAATTTCATGCAAGAATTCAATCATTTTTATTAAGTTTTTCATACTTCCCAACTTGAATTAGTATGATTAATTTAAGACCAATTTTTACCAATTTTGTTTATCTTTTATATTTCCCAATGTGATTTAGAATGACTAATTAACTTAATTGATTTGTTTTTACACCATTACTATTTTACACACTTTCCATTTTATTACATTATTTTTATACTTATCAATGTGATTTAGTGTGATTTACTTGTTTTACTTTGGTGCCATATCTTTCACATGGTTTAAAAAATAGATTTTTGACCTCTTATTTACAATTATTTGGTTTCTTATACAAAGTCACTTCTTGCTATTCCACATTTCCCAATATGAAATAGTGTTTAGTACATTTATTTTTTATTGATTATATTTTACCAAGTCCTTTTTGCCTATTTATTTTTAACCATGCATGTATCCTACATAATGCTATAAAAAAACCACAACACATATATTTCCTATAGCACATATAAAAAAGATAAATACATGTGCTAGAAAGAAATATATCCATGTATCCACAACTATATCCATAATAAAAACACATAAGGTCAACATCCAACTATCATAATAGAAGATATCTATATATACATCATGTATTTTTGATATAAGGTAAGAAAATATATCTCTCTAGCTCAAATACTTGGCTCTATACTGTCTACCTTGTGGCCTAGTCATGTTTCCCATAGATGCCTTAGATAGTCCCCTTTGAATAGTATACTATAAATAAGATGTTTGAGATCTCAAGCTTATCACCTATCCTTCTCGGTTGGCCACCTGGGCTTGTACCTATCCTAGCTCCATCATGATAACCAAATGTGCACCTCTTTCTTGAACCAAGACTTGTCAGGTCTATGGGTCTCTAGCTCCCACCTCTACTAGTGGTTTTATCCTATATCTACATGCCTATAATAACCTCATGACCTCTCTTTCTATTCTAAACTATCTCACTTGAGGTAGGGTAGATGGTACCATAAAATCAACTAATGTGGTAGGGTTGTATGGTGTCATTGCCTCATCTAGGATATCATGGAGTGCACCCCTCATTAAGGATACCCATCTAATCTTATCCTTCTCCACAAGATCTATAAAATTCAAACTAGACATATGTTAGATCATAGATGCATCTGAAAAGTTATCTATCTACAATCTATCTATCAAATATTACACAACTAGTATTCTATTTTCTCAAATTTAAGCAAATTTGAATAATTTATCACTTGTCTAGATGTCCCCTAGCATTGTCTCCCCATTTTCTTGATCGTTGAGCATGATCTTTCCATTAGATCATCCCCATAATACCTCATCCATGGGATGCCTCCCAAACAATGCAAACCTTAGGGTCACAACCCATGCTTATCTCAAGTCTCACTTAGTAGTGCCTATATAGACCAACTTTATTCGAGGTCAAATGATGGGTCATCTTGGATGACCATATTTTGTGCTCTCTCTCATTGTTGGCATCTCTATTCATGGTGCGATCAAGGTAGTCATTGTTCTTCCTACTATGGTGCTAGTTATGGTACCTATAGCACTCCTACATCCACATCCATTTCCTCTCTAGCTGTTGGTTGATGTGCTCAACCTGTCAATGGTCTCTCATGCTGTGATCTAATCTCTGGTCTCATAACTGGTGATCCCTCTCCTCCTTTCCCCCTTGGCTCTCTCACATGTCTAGCCCAAAATGTGGGCACCACTACAAGATCCATCATGTGAGGAAGTCCAAAATATCTTAGAAGGAATGCCATTAGATGTGGCTCTATCCACCATGGGTAGTGGCATGTGATTTGTGCTCTTACCAACTCCAACTCCAATGCCACTATCCTCTAACTTGGCCAAAATGTCATGATGTATATATATGGTTACCATATGATATTTTCTCATGTGACTATCTATAGTATTGAAATGTGGGGTATAATCTACATCACCTAATCCTATCTCCATCTCTATACCTAAGGAAATTGATCATCGACCACATGGGGCAACCCATCTGGTCGGTACATCGAGAACCTCTCATATATCTAGGTACTCAAGAATATCACTAGCCCCATGGTATTCTTCCCTCTAGAAAACATTTCATACATATCATGCATTAGTTAAACCTAGATGATATAACCCATGTTGTAGAGTACTCCTTAATCAAATATATATTTCCATAAGGCTATCACATATAGTTATACCTTGCCATCTGACTTGTGACAAAACATTCATGCTATCACAAGTCTTATCACTACCTTTTTTATATCCAAAATATGAGCTATATATATGTAAAAAAGGCTCACCCTTAGCTTTGGATATATCTTATCCAAGCATGTCACCCATCAGTCTAATGCTCATCTCTCCTCCTACCCATATGGTATCCCCATGATCACCAGTGTCCCTCCTATCAAAAGTCTAAGTATAGAATGGACATCCTCCAACATGATACCCACCTCGATGTATCCTTATCCACCACCCACCTAAAGGTATTAATCAAGAGCTCGTAGACTCCTAAGAACATTACTAATATATTTTCACTCAATGACACATGACACATCTCCATGATACCTCTTAAGCCTAGTGTGACTAACCAATTCGGTCCTCTATTTTCAACCACTCTAATAAATCTAGTAGCCATGACACATCCACCAATCACTAGAATATTTGGTCCCCCTACAACCATCAAATCAAAAAATATTTATTAGACCTCCATGTCACTTATAATAAAATGCATTTTTTTGAATTTTTTTATAAAAACAAACCTCAATTTTCCTTAATCTATCCATTTTTCATCAATTTGACATATTCTTAGCCTACTTTGTCATTTTAGTACTTACTCAATCAAACTGGGTCATTAGCATACTATTTCGGCCAATTTCCCACATTTTAGTACTATACTAGCCACTTAGTCACATACTAAGTTGACCAAATAATACTATGTCAACCTTGTGGGCTTAAAAAACTAAGTCAACCATTTCACTTCCCCCTTATTACTAAGTTGGTAGAGTGGATTAATCATTTAAATTAGCTCAGGGGTACTAAGTCATCACTTTAACTAAATTAACTAAGTTGATCCATACCTACTAAGTTGGTAGTGTCAAAACAACATTCTTAGCCTACTAAGTTGACTGGGTTGACTTAGTTGGTTCACACTACTGACTCTTTGACCTACTTATAATACATACCTTTGGCATTTATTACTCTAATTCCTTTCAACCCATTTTTCCAGTTAGCCTCTAATATTTTTTGTAACTATCTGAGGTTCATTTCAATTTTTATAATTGGTCTAAATTAAAATTTTCCATAAAATACTTAAATTTCCATAAAACACTCAAAACAAGTTTGAAATTCTCAATTGCCTACCTATGCTACACTTGCTGCAGTCACTAGGCATCCTCTTTATCTCAGCTATCATCTCCTCATGATCTTGGTTTTTTAGGCTTTTGTTTGGTCTCTTAGAACTCTATTTTTCTCTCCAAATAAGTCAAACAATATCAAATATATTTATTTTCACCCTATTTAAACTTACTATTCATAATTCTTTACCTTTCAAATATTTGTCATCATATTCCTTATTTTGATCATATCTTTGTTTTTACTCACTCATTTTTTTAACTATAAAAAATTCTAGAATAATGATGTCGTAGAGAATGTCTTTCAATACTATATACCTATATTCCATTTTCTTTTGCTATTTTTTTCTCTAATTTTTACAGGGTCACCTAATGTTCCTCATATTAGATGCCTTCACATCTCTTGCAATCTCCTTTTTTATCTACATCACTAAGGTAAGTAAAGGTATGTGTTTATCAATTTTATCCCTTCATTTATCTTATTTTCTCCTTATTGCATTTACTTAGCATCAACATTATGTGTTATCATGATCTATTGTCAAAGCACTATCCCATGTTTCACTTACATGACATGTGATGAGCTTCAAGTGGGGAATATGTATACAGATAATATTTTCAAACTTTTATCAATGACACTCTCTATATTGTAGGAACTCATCGAGTCTCAATCTCTCTGAGTGTATGCCTTAAAGGGTGCACCACGAAAGGGAAGGGTAGACCATAAGTACTTCACATGATTGTTGTCCCTTTTTCCACATTTTATCTACACACTTATCTTCTAAAAACCATTCCCCTAATCTTGTTCTTTTCTCTTATAGACTCCTCTAGTCATTTCCCACCTTTTCTCCCTAATTTCCTAACCTAAAAACCCTTTTGATAGTTTTTAGTACTAGGTCAACTAGGTTGACCTTGTACTCATATTGGTAAAATTCATTAGGGTGTAGTGGATCTTGCCTAACCTAGCTTGTAACCTAGTGAAATATTATCAATATTGGTACTAGGTTGACTGGGTTGACGTTGTCAACCAAAACTTTTGGAAGGGTGCAGGGTTAAATATGCCTATATATATGAGATCATTTCTCAATTATTTAGATAATAAAATAAGTAAGAGTTATTATGCATCTGTTTATCAACCATTATAATTTAGGATCAAGCTTAGGGTTTCATACTTTCTTTGGAGATACATATCTTGTCTTGTGGAGATGTCTTTTGGATGCATTGATATGTTGTGTATCCTAGTGCTGATTTATCTTTGTCATCCTTACATACCACATCAACCACTTGTGAAGCACCTTGGCCAAGAGAGAGATTGAGGATCGGTGGATTTGTCTTCAACAGTAAGCATTATTAACTTTTTCCCTCCTTTGTAATAGTATATAGATATGCATTTGTACTTTTATTCCATGTCTTAGGATTTTGTATACATTGATGTGAGTATATATATTTTATGCATATTTAATTTTGTTGTTTATTACCTCTATTTTGTGCCACAATATTTGATGATCACCAGCTTAGATTTATTTTCTTTACTTGTTATTAGTATAGTGAATATGAAAACATAGGGCCTAGTTAGGGTTATTACGTGATTTTTCTTGACTGGAGGCTTTGTAATCCTCCCTAGTATCATTGTTGTGATAAGAAATCCCTTAATTGGGTTTAATATATCCACATATTAGTCATGTTCTCAATTATCTAATGTATCCTCAATCAGAAGTGTAAGTATGATCTATATTCTCTGTGTTAGGATTGATTTATAGACATGATGCATTTCTGATTGCATACAGTCTCCATATCACAATATTTAATTTTTAATTTTTAGCACAAGATGATAAGCTTCCTCCACAATCAATCCAAGCCACGACCTTATCTTATTGAATGTCAAATCTCAACCCAATTAAATATCTTGGTCCCCTTCAACATGGACAAATTTGAAAATGATTTTAAAAAAATCCTTAGTATAGTCCTTGACACTTATCTTATTTCTTCTTAGGATATATAACATGGAACTAATCCATCTATCTAAACATGCAATAGGAAAGTACCTTTCATATTGGTGTTCACTACATCCCACGTGGTTTTCTTCCCCTTTCATATTATTTTAATTTCACTTATAAACCTACTTTAATCAATGTGTCACATGATCCATGACACCTTGGTTATCTTGGTCCATGCAACCTTTACCCATTGTAGTTTGACTATATCATTGAACTCAAAACACTCATCAATTTTTATTGGATAATCTATGATCACTTTAGGATTCATGGTACTTAATAAAAATGTAACACCCTCAAAAATTTATTTTATGATCAATGGGATAAATCTTTCGAGTCTACCTTCATCTTCATCCATGTATATTGTGATGCTCTCTTAACACATAGCTCATAGGGCTTATAATTTTTTTAAATAATATTAAAAAAATACATATGTGATCATTTAATTGAAAACATCATAAGAAGGTTCTTTCATTGTAACATTTATAGTAAACCCAAATTCCATTCTTTTAATTTAGGAAAGTGACACAAATTATAGAAACAAATATAATACACATTTATGTATCATAGTTTCAAGAATACAACTAAATACATTGAATATTTTTAACTTTAATACATCACAAATTTAAGATTTAACAAGTAAATAATACTAATAATATGAAAATACATATTTATTTCTATTTATGATGAATAAAAACATGTATATACGAATATGTTTAGGATAACTTATAAAAATTACAAAATTTAACATTTAGGAGAAAATAAAGTCCCAACAATTCCATAACAATCTTCTTTAGTTTATCAATAAGGCACTCATGATTATAGTGTTATATTTATTTTAGTAATATTAATATATTGGTATGGTAACCCTTGACACTTCAATTAAAAATAATTTTTTTAGATATTGGTATTCAGACCATGGGAAAAATAGAAACTAACACAGATGTAGCTACATAAATTATTGAGATAACTTTTCATCTATGTCCACCCAAATGAACAAACCTAGTCGAGAGGAACTATTTGTGAAAAGAAATGACAAGATTCAATCCTTTCTGGTCAAATGTTACAACCAATATAGTCAACTATTGAAAAAAATGAAAAATGAGGGAATATTTGGAGGCAAAGGAGAGATTACAAGACTTGAATAAAAATAAAATTTTGAGTTGAAAGTCAAGGTGAAATAATTAAGACAACTAAGTCTCTAAATAATAGTGTAGATCACTTACAAGGTTTATGATCTCTACTTTAATGAGTAGTCATTAAAATTAAAACTCATGCATATCTATTATAATTTATCTATAAAAATCAGTGATCCTAAAAACATAATAAATGTCTAGGAAAGGAGTACCCTTGAAATCCAAAACCAACTGTGTGAATTTTATCTTCATGGTTATGTTGTTAGTTATTTATTTATGATTTATAAAGGAAGCCAATGCTATATGTGGAGGTGTGCTACTTAGATATATTTCTTCATATCTAGTCAATGAATGCAAGGAAGGTAAGGAGACATCTAAATATCATGAAAATTAAATGGATGCCAAGTTAATAATAAGGGGATAATCTATTAGGATATCTAAGAAAGTAAAAGACTAGATCACCTTAATGTCAAAATCAAATGTGACCTTGCATTTTACAATAAAAATAGTTTAAGCTCAAAATATTTAAAATATATATTGTTTCATGCACAAGAATATGGGATGGATTAACCCCTATGTTATTAATAAAATGACATTTCTCTAGTTATAATATCATAGTATCACTCTGAAGAGTACATAAGTATTTTTGAAATAAGGAGGTAGACGAATCAATGGTTGGTTATAACATTCCATCCTCCCCCATTATAGTTTGATATCCCTTAGTGGAAGGGGAGGGAACAATTAGATGAATATTTATAAATTAGAAATAGGAATTTTCTATTTTATAGGGTTTCCATCTATTGGTTGTAAACTTTCTCACAATACTTTACCACCACCTTTTTACTTGAGTCAAGATGAGGGTTCATCTAAACCCTTTGATTTTTGTTATACATGTGACCAATACATCATGATATTTATTAAGATTTAAGTTTCTTGAGAACAAGCAACCAATAACGTTGGGAAGTTTGATGAGTTAAGAGAATAACCCTGAATGACCTTCTCAAACCTTTTTTTGATCCCTTTCAATCAACCCATAAACATATCAAATTTGAATTTTAAATCCTTTTTTATTTCACAGTACCAAATGAACATGTTGTCTATATATATGATGTTATATGGTGACACTATTTATTTTACAAATAAGACTATCATTTACTATAATTATTATTTTGGCCTTATTACTATTACATTAAATGAATATGTTAATGATAAAAATATGAAGCATAGTATATACCCATAACAACATGATAACACAACTATATCACTAATAGGCTAACCTTTAATAGTAGGGCAGGCTAACCACTAGAAAACTAGGCATCTAACTCATAGCAATAGGGTGTCCAACCCATAGAAATAGGGTCAGTGATCTAATAATAACTAGGTATCAATCCCATAGCAATGGATGTAAAAGTAATTCTAATCCATAGCATATAAAAGCTTACCAATAACACTTATTGTTAACATCCATTTGTGACTGTGATGACTAGTTTATAATTTGAAGCATATTTCCTCCATAGTTTGAGGTGAAAAATAGTTACTTAAATCTAGACAAATGGCAATTCAATGTTAGAACACCCCATCATCATTCCTTCTTTGTTCGATGTCAACTTCAAGATCATTACAATAATGGAACATAATGTTCTCTTCCTATGTCTTATCTTCTACATTTTTCTAATTATTGGTTCTAAATATGTCACAATAAATGTGCATATTATTTTTCCTAGATTATTATAACACATAATTAAGCAGTTTATACTTTATATTTAATTGAAAGATCCAAATGTGCATATTTTTATTCTAATTGTAAATTTTTTGTAGCAATTTTCTCATTATTAAATGTTCATTAATGCATGAATAAGTGGTTTTAAGTAAAAAAAATCAAGCAATACAAAGTAATTTTAAAACAAATCCAACATGTTGAGGCCACTTCAGAGGATTATGGTAAAGATATATTCTTTTAGTCTAGACTCAATTATACATTATGTATATGCATTCATTATCTGACTAAACCATAATATCTTTGTTTTTTATTTTCTACTTAATAGTTTCTGATTCTTGAAGTTCAATTTAGTATTGTGTGAGGAAGCTTCCAAGTTAGCATTTAATTTACTTTCTTATGGTTTACTTTCCATGCCTATGTTTTATGTAAGTGTGTTCTTGTAGACAATCTATATCACCTCAACCCTCAAAAGAGACTAGTATTTCATATATAGTGGTGACACATTATCAAATACACTCCATGGGTTGACACTTAGTAATAGTATAATTATCAATAAATGTAATGGATGACCCTTGGGTTACTCTAAAGAGTTACATGTGAGATTTTATACCTCGGATTTAATTGATGTTTTGATTATTCTCATCACATTCTACTAGATAAAATATTGCAAAATTATATTATTATAAGAATTTGGTTGGTTTTCCATCATTTGATTGTGTTTCAATTTTATTTTATCCCCAAGTCATGTTTTTACCTTGATTCATTATAGCAACTGCATGTTAATAACTCCACATCCTTGTGTAGGTCAATAATAATGTGAAATCAAAGAAGACATGGTATTATCTAAATTATGTTCTCTTCAAAAGGATATGGATAATTTTTTTAAAGAGAATGTGAAACATAAAAATAACCCTCTATATGTCTTTCAGTCATTCTCAAAAAGTATGCCCTCATTCACTCAGGATACAATCACAAAATTGAAATAAAATATTGTAAATATGAACACCCCTTCAATTGAAACTATTATATTATGTGATACATTACATGATACTAATTATAGTACTTATCCTCTTGATGTGATTTTAGCCTATGACTTAGTATACCATGATTTAAAATTTATATCTGATGCACTTGTTTATACATCCATTCCAACCCCCACTTCATATCCACATGTATATGTATTTAGATCATTTGAAAATAAAATAATTGGTTTTAGCTCTCATATACTATGTTCCAAGGTTCATCCTGGTAGAGGTAGTGGTAAACACTTACATAGCCCTATTTTTGACATCTAATAGATTCACTAAACTAATCATAATGACATTGGTTATTGAACACATATTCATTCATTAAGACCACTTCATGTAATTAATCACCT
>JARHVA010000150.1:5277500-5310000 GCA_037957365.1 Torreya grandis
CTATAAAACAAATATTAGGTTATCCAATTAAAACCACTATAACTTTTATGATACACCTATTTCGTTATTGTCAAGGTACTTGATGGAATTTAACTAACCTAGAAATATAAATGACTGGTGGCATTTATACATAGGATTATAGATATTTTTTACTTATATGTGGTACATATTAGGAATATGTTTGGCATGTTCAAGTACTCATATATATAAAATATATCAATAAGAAAATTTAGGTACTCATGTGCATATATAACACTTATTAGTAAATTAAAAGGTGTCTATATAGCTATATCTTTATTGACTATTAAAAGCAAGTCTTAGGACCTTGAGGGATATTAAACTATTACTATATGAATACAGTCTCCCAGAAACATAGTAAGATGTAAAAATGAAAGATTATGTTCATACGAGATGTGACTTAGTTTATGATGTATTTGATTCTTTGAAATTATTATGAATGGCTATGTAATTGAGTATTTGTACATATGAACAATGGACTATGATATTAATGTTTTTCATAGAATGATTATATTTGAATCTACTTATGGAAATTAGGAATATGAAGTCTAAATATAGATTATACCTGATTGGTATAAATTTTACTTGCTATACTTATTATTATTCATATGAATCCTTTTAAATGAGAGTCATGTTACTACTTATTATGATTTTATCTCATATTTTATTTAAAAAAATGTAAATTATGAAATTAAAATAGAGAAGAATTCACATTAGGTTGATGGATATTCATGTGCATTATGATGATCATCTATTTATGAGTATATTATGAATACCTTTTTATGAGGATATTGTGAGTAAAAACTTGAGCGAACTCATAATATGTGTAGATGTGCATTAATAGCTTTATTCTATAAAACAAATATTAGGTTGTCTAATTAAAACCACAATAATTTTTATGATATACTTATTCTGTTATTGTCAAGGTACTCGATGGACTTTAACTAACCTATAAATATAAATGACTGGTGGCATTTATACATAGCATTATAAATATTTTTTGCTTATATGTGGTATGTATTAAGAATGCATTATATATATTAAGTTTTCAAGTACACATATATACAAAATATATCAATAAGATAATTTGGGTACTCATGTGCATATATAACACTTATTAGTAGATTAGGAGGTATGCCTATAGCTATAGTTTTATTGATTGTTAAAAGTAAGTCTTAGGACCTCGACAGATAGTAAACTATTACTATATGAATACAGTCTCTTAGGAACATAGTAAGATGTAAAAATGAAAGATTATGTTCATTCGAGATGTGACTTAGTTTATGATTTATTTGATTCTTTGAAATTATTATGACTGGCTATGTAATTGAGTAGTTGTACATATGAACAATGGATTATGATATTAATATTTTCATAGAATAAATTATATTGGAATCTACTTATGAAAATTAGGAATATGAAGTCTAAATATAGATTATACCCAGTTAGTATAAATTGTACTTGCTATACTTATTATTATTTATGTAAGAAGTCATATGGTGGAGATTCATTCATATGTTTGGCATATTAAATGTATGCATTTTAATTATTCTTATATTTAGCATGTTAGTAGGGAGTAATCTATATGAACCTATTGGTTATATATATATTAACCACATCTTATATTATTGGTATTAAGTAGTGAGATGGACTTCACTAGCTTACTAGTATCACCAATGTTAGATGAAGGGAATCTGATTAAGTGATGTGTATGAATTTGACTAATTCTAAAGATGAATAAATATTGAAAACTTTGGCCAAAGTATTGTTAGTTAGACATTGTAGATTCATATGTATGATTTACATGTTTATGTGATATCGTGTTAGAACAAATTTTTTTATGGTACACTTCGTGTTCCTAGAAATCATATAGCACACAGGTACTAGCATGTCTCTCTAGATTCTCACACCATCACTATCTACTAATTCATGAAGGGAGGGCTATTCCCTGATGGAGGATTGCACAAGGGATCGATGGTCTATATTTGGTGTGTAGAGGTGCTCAGATGATGCTCTCCCTCTCCAAAATAATACTTATTTTTAGACTACACTTGAAATTGCCATAAATACTAGAGTTCAGGAACTCATCTCCATGGAGCCTTGTATGTTTTATTGTATTTATTATTATTGAAACATCATCCTTGATAAAATTTAATTATTTACTTATTGTACATTGACAATAGTGGTTGTATGTTTGTACTAGCTATGACTAGACATCTGTAATTACTTTCTATATTCAATTATGTTGTGTTTCATCTTATGATAGTGATTAGTGATGGATAGATGTCACATCCTTATTTCATAGTTAACATACTTAGAGTGTTTTATATGGATCTTTAATTAAATTTTTGTGGTGTAATATAATGAAATAATACATCGAGTAATTTTAAAAAAAGTTATTCTAAGTAGATTCTATTGGGAATGTTATAGTATATCTATCTATCTATCTATCTATCTATCTATCTATCTATCTATCTATCTATCTGTCTGTCTGTCTATCTATCTGTCTATCTATCTATCTATCTATTTATTATTCTATCTATTTATCTATCCATCCATTTTTTGTTTATCTATCTATCTAATTCATATATATATATATATATATATATATATTAAGAGATTAATTTTGATACTTTTAACTTTAATTTATTGTATATTACATTAATTAATAATTTTATTATATTATCATAAAATTTCACATTGGATAATAATAATTTCATCTATCTAGTTACACCAAAGAAAAGGTTCTAGACTGTACTATATGACCAAGAAATTATGATTTTAAACTTTAGATTTTTTATTTCTCAACATTATTTTATATGAATTTTTAAGTTACTTGACATAAACATGCATTAGAGATAAAAAATGGTTTCACTAAATATTATCATACAATTATAATGGAATATATACAAAAGAAAACATTAATGGACTAAATAATGTCATACAATTATAATGGAATACAGAAAAAATAAATAAAAATAATGTAAGTGAAATTACAAATGCAAAAGGAATCTCTAATAAAATAGATTTCAAATGATTAATGAATAAGAAATTTAGAAAAATGCAAACAAAACATTATTAAAAATTTAAAGATATTATTGACAATATTTAAAGGTGTGTTAATGAGTTTGAATATTTCTCAAACTTAAAAATCAAAGTTCAAAATTTAATATGGAAGATTCAATATTTAATTAAAGTTAGTCTATATTAATAAAATAAATAAATTCATAAGAAATAAAAATAAAAATATAAAATTAATCATCTTTAATATGTTGAAGATTACAAAAAATTGTTAAAAATAAACTATCATCTCTTTCATGCTATAAATATAAATTTCATATGATGTTGTGACTATATCTCACTTTGATTAATAATATTGGAGGCATTTTATTGGTGAGACATCCACCTAGGATCCCTCTCTAGATATTCTAACCAACCCATACATGGTGACTCAAATTTCAAGTTTCATCAATTTCAAAATAAAAAACCTTGATGTCATGAACAAAGATAAGATTGGGTGGTGCCCAAAAATGATGCACTTTTATTTCCATCTTTCTCATTTTATTTACATCATAAACTTAAACTATAATTTTCAACCTAAATAGTAAAGAGGATCAAGACTAAATCTAATTGTCAAATTGTAGAGTTTCACCTCACCTTTCTATGTCTCTAACATTCTTTATATAGTTAATAGATGGTACTCTCCTTAAAATTCAATTTGAAATTTTAGTTCTACATAAATAAAATTGTGTAAATCACCAAAAACTAAGAAGAAAAACCCACTACCTTAATAAAATGTTAAGATAGCTTCTCTTTAATTCTTTATAACATAAGTTAATATTTTCATGTTTATAGATACACTCTTCAATTAGAAAAAAATATTTACATGTTATATATATGTCTTCTTCAATTTATATAATTGAAAAGAAACAAAAAATTTAAAAAATTTCAATTAATCAAACCAAAAATCTAAAAATAGTAATTTATAAAATGTTGAAAACACTTATCTTCATGGACCAAAATTGATATTATTGTATATTGTAATATAATGTATTAACTACAATATATAAATCTATTATTAATTATATATATTAACATTATCATATATTATTTAATTATATTTCTATTTCTATTATATAAAATTATTATTATTATTTTATTATTAATAATTATTATATATAATATATAATATTTATAAACTTTTATATATTATATATTGAAAAATAAAATATATATTAATATATTTAATTTGATATATGATATTATATAGCTTGGCATTGATAGCCTAGTGGTGAGTGAGTTGAGTGTTAGAAGTGGGAGGTGTTAGGGTCCATTTCTATGATGACCATTCTCTAGTGTCATTCACACACTAAGCGATGATGGTGGGTTATTCGTGAAAAGTATCTTGTATAATGGACTACTAATTTGGTATTCAATACAATATGGGTTGGCATGTGGCTTGAAACTTGTGTTCAATGAGATGAGGCAAGTCCATATCCCATGGCTAGGAATATTATTCACCACTAGTTTGGGCATTCTAGATATAACAATGTCTACAAATTTTGTGTCCATTTAAATTTTTTTGTTACACAACCTTTTTGGACCAAGTGAGATTTGGTCTTACAAAATGTTATAACTAAAATATAAATGAGGAAATTGACTGAGACACTAATTTATTTCTTTCCATGCCTTTACAATTTGGACATAAATATATTAGTTCATTTAATTCTAGAGATGTATATTTTTAGAGTAGATATGATTCCCACTATTTCATCTAGTGTTATCTTCATTCATGTTGGTATATTATAAATTTTGTAAAATGAAAACTTTGAAACATCCTATAAAGTTTTCCACAATGTTTGATTCTGACAAGTAGACACAATGAATGAAATACATCTCTGGTAAAAGTAGTCATGGACTGAGCAAAGATGATGTGAGGGAGAGAGATAGCATGATTGTGCGATTAGGGAAGAGAAACAAAGTTTTAATTAGGGTGAGAGCATGAACTGAAGGGAAATTTAGGTGTGTTAGTTGTGAAAGGTGGGGGTAATCATGGAAAAAATAGATAAACAAAGTATTAGAAGAAGAAATGGGTGAGAAGAAGGAATGGTGGAGTGAAGCGGACAAAGCAAACAAGTTAGGGGATTATTGGAAAGGAAAACTTATCATTAACAAGCCTTAAGTCCCTAAGAAGTATATAGGGGTATTGGTTAGAGGGAATATAGTGGTAACTAGGGCTAATGTTGTTCCTATTGGAGGAAACCATCAATTTAGGGCTTTTATTTATAGATAAAGTGAAGAGGAAACCCTTAAAATTATCCTAGAGCAATTGGTGGATGGAGTGAAGATTGGAGAAGTAGTGGTTTTGGAATGAAAATCAAACTTTTTTATGGAGAAGGTAAAGCTTTTAATAGATTGTGCCCTTATTTACAAACATGTAAGAAAATGGTCAGCAATTAGGGTAATAAAATTATGGGTGAAAGATAATTGGGTATTTGGATTAAAGGTAAGTTTTTTCCCAAGGGTTTCTTTAGGAAACCCTTTTTGGTCCATAAATGTAGTGGGGATGTGGTTATAAGAATGGATCCTTAATATTGATCCTCTGGTGGCTTGGAAGGGGAATTATCTAGTTTAGGTTTGTTTTTATGGTTTGCCTCTAGAGTATTAGAACAAGGAATGTTTGACGACATTAGGAGGTTTGGTAGGTAACTTGATCAAAGTGGATGAGATTTTTATAAAAGGAATATAGGTAATGTGTGTGAGTTTTAGGATTTTTTTAGATTTGGATAAATAATTCCCAAAAAGTATCTTGATTAAATCTGAAGGATGGAAATGGAAGCAAATAATTGATGTGGAAAGAATCTTTTTTAGATGTTACAAATGCAACCAACCAGGACATATTAACAAATTCCATAAAATGGGTAAGAACTTACCTCAAAAAAATCCCTAAAAGTTAAACCTAGGTGGAGACCAAAATATAAATAGGGTGGTTCAAAGATATGATCATCGAAAAGGATAGCCTTTTAGAGCCAATGGGTGGGAAAGAGGAATAAATTAAGAATATGTTTTTGAGGATTGGAGAAATAGAGGAGTTGATTGAAAAGCTTGGATCTAGGGAGGTAATCTGTCTAGATTTAATGCTTTAGATCCATGAGTTTATTGAACAAGAATCCCAATCTATAAGCTCTTCACTAAATCAAACTCAGTAGCATTAAATCAATAAGACCTAGATGTTAGAGGAGGGAGTGGTGACTGTAGAGAGAGGTTTGATGGTAGAAGGCTAATTAGAATCAGAGGGAGGGGGAGAAGAAGATTTAGAAAGGGAACTTAATTCTAGAGAGGTGTTGACAATATCTCAAATTCAAATTTCTCTAGATCAGTTTAACTAGGGACCTCAGAATAAAAGGGGATAAAAATCTAAAAAAGATACAGTTGTAAGAGAAATTTTGGGAGGTAAACAAGGAACACTAGAGTTTTTTATTCATGCTACAAGGTGGGGGTTGTAAATCCTCTCTTCATGATTATAAAGGTTATCTCCTACAATGTTAGGGGCTTGAATGCCCCTAATGAGAGGTGCTTGGTTGAGCATCTCCTTAATGTAGAGAAGCTAAACATAATGTTTCTTCAAGAAACTAAATTGAGTTTAGTAGAATATTTGGCATTGATGATACCTAGTTGGTCATGTTGGAAATGTTCCTTTATGGAGGCATTAGGGGTTTCTGGTGGCTTGGCAGTGTTATGGTCTTCATTCTCAACTAGGTTAGAAGTTGTGGAGGATAGGAGTAATTGGTAGTTATGTAGAATATCAATTTTTAGTTCAAATATTCAATTTTTGTTGATTAACATCTATGGACCATAGGGGGTGATATTTAAGACTCAGTACTAGATGGATTTGTTTAATGTTTTAAGTAGGTTTTCTAACTATACAATAATTTTTTGGGGAGATTTTAATGCAATTTTGAATTCTAAAGAGGAAAGGGGTAGAACATGGTTTGGGCTTGTTATTAATAATGATCTTTAGGATGTGGAGATAAAAATAGGTTAGTTTACCTAGAATAATAGGATAATAGGTATTGATAATATTACTAAGCATTTGGACATTTTTTTGGTGAATTCAAATTGGCTTCAAAGTAAATGGAAGGTGGATAGTTGGGTGTTGTCCTATTCTGGTTCGGATCACTTGTCGATAGATTTTAAAGTAGAATGTGATAAAACCCCTAAGAGGTATCTTTATAGGTTTGAATTAATGTGGGTGAGATATGTATCCCTTTTACTGTTAATTCAATAGTGGTGGAAAATGCATCCTTTCCCCCAGGTTCTCTGATGTATCAAATGTGTAAGAGGCTTTAATATATGAAGGATAGGCTTAAAAAGTGGAATGAAGAGCATTTCAAGAACATTTTTCAATAAAATGTGAGGGTTTTACACTCTCAATGAGAAGGTTTCTTTGGTTTAAATGGATGTTCAGGCATATGCAAGGGAAAATATGTTGATGAGGGACTATGAAGAGTTGATTCAACATGAAGAGATTTATTGGAAACAAAAATTTAGAGATAATTGGATAAATTATGGTGATAGGAACTCAAATTTTTTTCACCTCTTAGTTTGAGCCAAAATGGATGTGACATGTAAAGATTATATTAGGACACAGAAGGGGGTTTTGTTAGAATCACTGGGGGAGATAAGGGATGAGGTTTTAGTATTTTTTCATGAGTTATTGAATGGTGAAGACATATCAAATTTGAAGGCATAAAGATATCTTTTGGATTTAGTGCCTCCTTTGGTTTCAGATGAAATGAATGCTAAATTGATGGCCCTAATTTTATTTGAATAAATTAGAATGGTAGTGTTTTTTATGGAAAAATATAAAGCCCCTAGTTCAGATGGCTCCCTATGGTATTTTTCCAATTATTTTGGGAGGTGGTGGGAGAGGATGTTTTGAATATGGTTGCAGAATCTAGGGTGAGAAGGAAGGCATCCCCAAATTTGAATGTGACTTCATTTTTATTCTTTATGAAAGGTGAATCTTGGGTTTATTTTAATGATTATAGGCTGGTTTCCTTGTGTAATATAATGTATAAAATCATCTCTAAATCTATAGATAGTAGGCTTAAACCTCTATTAGATATTCTAATATATAAATAACAAGTGGGATTTGTCCTAGGTAGGAATATCCAATAAGGTATTATTGTGGCTCATGAGATTATTTATTATCTATCTCATAATCACCATAAATGGATGTTGGTTAAAATAGATATTAGTAAGGCCTATGATCGAGTGAATTGGTGATTTTTGATGAATATTATGAGTAAATTTGGTTTCAATAAATAATAGTGCGAATGGGTTTTTAGTTGTATTATTGGACCTAAGTATTCAATTTTGATCAATGGTAGTTTGATAGGTTTTTTTGAATCTTTGTGTGGCATGTGGTAGGGAGATACCCTTACCTTTTTCTATTCATTTTGATGGTAAAGGCATTGGGTAAATTAGTTAGTCAGGCTAAATAAATTAGGAGGATGTAGGGTTTCAAATTGGTGGATAATGTGTAAAGTCTCTCTCATCATTAATTTATAGATGATACCTTCATCTTTGGGTAGGGGTTGGTTGAAGAAGCTGAAAAAGATAATTTTGAAATGTTATGAAGAGGCCTCTAGGCAATTACTAAATGAAATTAAATCAAAAATTTAGTTTGTAAATAATGCTTAGATGGTTCAAATAAATCTAGCTAAGATTCTATGTTTTAGGATTGGTAAGTTCCCTAACAAATATTTGGGGATGCCTCTCTTTGCTGGTGCAGGAAAAGCATGTTTGTGGAATGGTATGGTTCATAAATTCAAAGTTTAGTTATCCTCTTGGAAAGGAAAACGGCTATCCTAAGTGGGTCACATTACCTTGATTATGGTAGATTTAAGTTCGCTCCCAAAATATTGCTTTTCTATTTTGCACCCTCCTTTCCAAGTGATTAATTCCCTAAATAAGATAATGAAAGACTTTTTATGGCAAGGGATGGGAGAAGCTAAAATGGTTCCATTGATGATATGGGAGAATGTGTGTAAAAGGAACTAGAGAGGTGGAGTAGCAATTAAGGTACTTCATCTACATAATTGACCTTTAGCAACAAAATTGGTCTGGTTGAGGATTTCTAATTCTGATAGTCTTTGGTGTAAATTGATTTAGGCTAAGTATTTATGCTCTGAAGATCCAAAAAGTGTGGTTTCAATGGCTAATCTACTTAAAGGATCCCATGTGTGGAATTATTTACTCAAATGTAGGTCGATTATTTCCTAGCATATTTTTTGGATGGTAAATAATGGCCAAAAAGTAGATTTTTGGGTATATTCTAGGAATGGCCATAGAGCCCTAGGAGAAAGCTTTGAAGGATCAAAGATGATAAAAGTCTTAAAATGCCTCTAGGGAAAGAAAGTGGTGGATTATTTATAAAATCAAATAGGAATGGTTAGGCCCAAGAACACTTGGAAAAGTTTGGTCAATCTTCCCTTCCCATCGGAATCGAGAAGGGCTCTAGAGGCTTATCTTTCGAAGAGGAAAATTTTCCTTAAAGATAAGGATGATCAACTTCATTAGATTGGAGAAAAATTAGGAATTTATTCAGTAATGATTGGATATCAAATGGTGAAGGATTCAAATGAGTCTTTGGCATGTGCATGTTTTTTGTGTTGGAGTAAAGGTCTACAAAAATCTAGGGCTTTTATTTGGTTGGTAGTTCAAACTGTCATCTTGACTCAAGATAGGTTGAAGAAAATGGGAGTTATAGGTCCTTAAGGGTGTTGTATGTGTAAATCAGAAAAGGGAACAGTGAATCATCTATTGTTTAAGTGTCCCTTTGTAGTCTGGTGTTGGGCATGGATTTGTGCTAAGTTTAACAAGTTTTGTGCTTGTCACTCTTCACTAAGGATGGATTTTTCATTTTGGCCAATTGGTGATGTAAAGCATTCTTTGTATAATCTATGGAGATGTAGTCCAACTATTTTGATCTAGATAATTTAGAAAGAACACAATGCCCATATTTTTGAGGATAAAGAGAGGCCCTTACATGCGATGTTGCATGAAATGGAACTTTATATTTTAGAAGTGGCTTCTTCTCAGCTAAAGCAAAAACAAGGGAGTCTATCCTAATGGGATATGCAAATGTGTGCTAAATTATAATTTATTTCTTCCCCTCCTATTAAAGGGTCAATAGCAGTTAAGTTGAATAATATACTTTTACATATCTTTCAATTAATAATACATATTCTAGTGTTTCTTATTTTTATCATCATGTAGATTATTTTCATGTTATTTTAACAAGCTTATTTTGAGGATATTTATATGGATTTATAAATATATACAATGATCACCCTTATACTATACAAAAAATGTCAAGTCTAATTTGGATTATTAAAATAATAGTCAAGACACAAAAATATTAAAGCATAGACCTAAACAAGTTTTAGGACACTTGGGTGGATCTAGAAGATAAATGTAAGATCGAAATATAATTATGATAAACTAGATAACAAAAAAAACTATGAAGGTAAAATATATTAAAAAGAGCTAAATATAAACCAATGATCCAAACATATGAAACAAATGCAACTACATATATTATATCAAAATTATGTGTAAATAATTCTCCAATTTTATATTTATATATGTGGACTTGTTAATATATTAAATTATTGTTTTTTATGCTATTTTTGTAATGCCTGTGTTTTTACAAATTTAATTTATTTAGTTCTAAAAATATAATAAGGGTGTTAAAAAAATGAAAATGTTATACAAACACAACCACTAAAGTAATTCCAAAAATTAAAGATAAGATGAACCATTTCATATAAAATAAAATTTAATAGAATAAATTATAAAAATAAATAATTAACATTTAAAAAATATAATAAAATATATTTAACATCTAATAGGACTTCAAAAAATTATATAAAAATTAAATTAAATTAATTTAAAAAAATAATATATATATATATATATATATATATATATATATATATATATATATATATAAATTTATTTTTTAAATATATAATATAATTTTTATATATCATTTCAAAGTTTTCCAAAGATACATGTTAGTAAAAAAACATTATTTAAAAAAACTTAAATTTAACATAAGCTATAAGATACAATACAATATACATAGGGACACATGGTGCTACATTTTTAGCTATCATTAGAAACTATGACAAAGTCCTATATTATCAACACCTTTCTCTTCTTCAAAAAGAACTTATTAGCTTTTTCAGATGTAATAACATTATATATATATATATATATATATATATATATATATATATATATATATATATATATATATATATATATATATAATTTTATATTTTTCATAGGTTATAATTTTATGTTACAATTTATTTATTTGTATCATTTAAGTTTTGTCATAAATTATAGTATACAATATAAAATATTATTTTATTTGTTTATTTAATTCATTTTTATAGATTATAAATAAAAATTAGTATAAATATTTTAAATATATTTATTAAAAATATTTTAAGAGATTAATTTTGATATTTTTAATTTTAATTTTTTATATATTAATTGATAAATAATTTTATCATATTCTCATCTAATTTCATATTAGATAATGATAATGGCATCTATCTAATTACACCAAAAAAAAAGTTCCAAATTTTACTATATGACCAAAAAATTATGATTTTAAACTTTTAAATATTAAATGAACAACTCAGTGACCATTCTAAAATCCTTATAAATATAATAACAACATATATACAATAGAAAGTAATAATATTATTTATATTTATGTTAAGGGTTCAGACTACTTCTATTTGATTACTGTAAATCTCACTTAAGAATGCTCTATTCCACCTAATGGGTAAATAAAAACTTAAAAATTCAAATCCTTTTTATTTCTTAACATTATTTTATACAAATTTTGAAGTGACTAGATATAAAAGTGCTTTAAAGATAATGAATTGTTACACTAAATATTATCATACAATTCTAATGAAATATAGAGAAAATTATAATGGAATATATAGAAAAGAAAATTTTAATGGACTAAATATTATCATAGAATTGTAATAGAATATAGAGAAAAGAAAACATTAATTTAAATGAAAATACAAATTTAAAAAAAAAAACCTCTAACAAAATAAATTTCAGATATATTGCAGATTAAAAAACTTTAAAAAAATAAATAAATATTTTAAAAAATATAAATATAAATATAAAAGAAATAATCTTAAATATGTTGTAGATTGAAAAAATTTATATAAAAAGAAATGATTCTCTTTTTCATACTATAAATATAAAGTCCATATGATGTTGTGACTATAGCTCACTTTGATTAATAATATTGAAAGTGTTTTCATGATGAAACACCCACTTAAGATTTCTCTCTAATATTCTAACCAACCCATACATGGTGACTCAAACTTCAAGTTTCATCAATTGTGAAATGAAAAACATATAAGATTTGGTAGTGCCCACACATGATCACTTTTCTTTTGGTCTTTCTCATTTTAATCTACTTCATAAACTTAAACCATATTTTTTGACATTAGGAGTAAAGTGGATGGAGACTAATTTTAGTTGTAAAATTGTAAAGTTTCACCTCACACTTCAATCTTTCCAACATTTTTTGTATAGTGAATAAATTGTAATCTCCTTAAAATTTAATTTGAAATTTTAGGTTTACATTGAATTGTGCAAAGCACCACAAATTAAGAAGAAAAAAACCGACTACTTTAATAAAATGTTAAGATAGCTTTTCTCTAAACTCCTCAAAATACTCATATTGGCCTTCAAAATATAATTTAATATTTAAACATTACATATATGTCTTCTTCCATTCCTATCATTAAAAAAAAAAACATTATAAAAATATTCAATTAATCAAACCCAAAATCTAAAAAGAGTAAGTTAGAAAATGCTGAAAACACACATTTTATGGACTAAAATAGATATTATTACATATTGCAATATATAAATATAATATTAATTAGTATTATAATATATTATTTATTTATAATTATATTAATATTATACAAATAATATTATTATATTTTATTTATAATAATTATATATAATATAATTAATTTATAAATTATTATATATTATTTATTGAAAAATAAAATATATTTAATATAATAATAAATGGTTTTGTAGCCAATAGAAAAACAATGTATTATCATCCATCAATTATTATTATAAGTACACATTTTACTTTGTATATGTAAATGTATTTATAATATTGAAAAATAATATTAAAAAAGTTTCAATAACCCTGTTCCTTGTTTTCCTTTTTGCTCTCCTCTCTATAATCGTAATTATAAAAGTTTCAAACAAGGCGCTGCCAAATAAATAATGGAACATCTATTTTCCCACAAACAGAACTGAAATAATTTATTATTTCTCCAACGTTCATGCTTTCTGTACAGGCAGACTGTTCACTGTCTTGGCGGTCTGTGCTCTCTCATGACCTGATGGAATTTTAACATGCTTTATAAGTGTCTTAAATTTAAATATTTGATATTTCCATCCACTTATTTGTTGATAAGGTGGGAGAGCACATTAATTTCATGTACATCAACATAAGCGTAGGATTCTATAATCATAAATACAATGTCAACATTTATGGAAGCGTGGCCAATTTAATATGTGTACACTCTTGGTATATTACATGTATGTTTGCATTATATTTCAGCTATGACAATAACCTCACTGAACATAGGATCAAGTGGTGAAACAGTGAAATAGTCAGATTTTAATTATAGTCAATGTAAATAAATTCACAGTTAATGGATAAGTTTGATCTGTGTCACAAATTTATGTTCATGCATTTCAAATGATTATACATAATATAAGAGAAATAAAATCTCAGAATTTAAGATAATTATTTTTTATTATAATATTTTTTTATTTAAGAAGATAAAAGTCACAAGTTTTAAAGGTCTCAAAACTTATTACAAAAAAGAGAAAGATATAAAATTTATGTTCAAATAAGATGTCTCTACCAATAATAATCTAGTAGATAAAGAACTCAACAACATGTTGAGAAACATAAACCGAACACAACTAAATAACAAAAACTGTGTCTAACAACTTAGTTACAAAAAGTAGCCAATCTTCCACAAAACTTTTGTCTCTACAAAATAACCAATTCAACTTTAACTTTGTTTCCATTTTCATATGTGTCAGTCAACTTTAACGGGTTTACTTATTTTCCAAATGGAAACTATTCATTAACATTAAGTGTCCAATAATCATATTCTAAACAGTTGTCAGATTCTCACTTACCCACTTCTCTACCTTCATATCAAACTCGTTTATGTGTACTTTGAGCTTGTGTCTCCTAGATTATGACACATTTTCAATTTTCATTCAGTCGATCTTTTAAATATACATATTAACTTTATATACTCTGTGACTATGAATTAACGTAACTATACCACGTGGAATAATCTTGGGCCTACAGTGACTTGAGGGCATGGTAACACAGGTACTTGAGCCTTTTGGACTGTACACATTAACATAAATGTTATGTGTAACAAGATGTTGACATGTGGTGCAATCTTGGGTCCTTGAAAGTATGGACACTCAGAGTTATGTGACTATTGAGTGATTGTCTTTGTTTTAATCCTTTTGTAGTTTTAGTAAACAAAAATGTGCCATGTCAAACACTCAGAATTCAGAAGCTCGAAACCATTAGACTGCAGGAACTTGAAACCATTAAATTATGTTAATCTTTCCATGTTTTCAGAATGATGAGAATATTTCAAGTGTCAAACTCTTGGAACTTGGAAGATCAGTACCATTAGAATTTTATTTATTTTCAAAGCTTCTAGGGTTCCATCTAACAAATAAACACCGCATTACATGCTCTTAAGTCTTGGCTACCTAAATCACTTCGCTTTCTCTTTAAGGTTTGAAAGGTTCCATGTAACATGGTAACACTACTTGTCCATGCCTTGGAATTCGGGGACCTCAAAGACTTAGAATTTTTTTGTTAAAGCACGAAGGCTTTGAGTATTGTGGTGATGCCACTTATCCTAATTTTTAGCAATAAAGATAGGGGATGATCATGAATGATTAACATGTCTTCACAAATAATCCTAAGGTCATTTGAAATAAAACATAGGAACACTAGGGTGAAAAGATTAATTTTGATAGTCCATAAATTAAAAGCATCAAATTTTCCATGGGAAATATGAAAACTTAAGATTAGAAACATCTCAAAATATCCATTTAAGCTTTTATTTTCATAATTCGAACTCTTGTATCTTTAGAATTTTGAAGACAACATTAGAATTTTTCAAAAATAAATTTATATCATGGATTATAAGGTTTATAAGACTCCAAATAGTGATTTTCAACAATAGTGGGATTTAAATTTTTTTAAATCGGGTGTGTGTGTGTTAGAGAAAAAAAATAGGTGTATGATCAAAAGCCAATTTTTCTTATTCATTTGAGACTCCCTATGTTACAATTCATGACATATTATATTGAAAATGATGACAAGATTGAAACTAGGTTTATGAACTTAATTCAACTAGAGGAAACATGAGATGTAACCTTATTTCACTTTACATCAAGGATTTTCAAGAGATGGTTTGATGAGAGATCCAAAATAAAATCCTTTATGATTATTGATTTTGTCCTATTATGGGATAAGGATCATGAGAAAAAGGGATAATATAGTAAATTTGATGTCCTTTGGTTGTGTCCATTACAAATTTTTGACATGTTAGGTTAGAATGGTTTTAAGCTAAAGAGTTTGACTAGTGAGGATATCTACGACATGTTAATGAAAAATTTCCCAAACATTATTTAAAAGCGTGAATCAACCTCTGATGGCTTTCTACATATTTTTTGTTTGTGTGTTTGTAGTTCTGGTTAAGTTTGTTATTTTATTTGTTTTGTTGATGGTCTGTCCTCAACCTTTTGCCTCAATTTTGGTTTTATCTTATTTTGAATCATGTGGTACATGCTAATGATAGAAAAGGGAAATGTGTTGGTTGGTAAGTCGTCTCAATTATTGTTTTGTTAAGGTAGTACTCTGCCTAGTTTGGTTATGCAATATTTTGTTTATGACTTTAATTTCAAGGGCTTAGACTATTGTATATGTTGACTTTATTCATGCGGTAAAATTAGTTGGGTAATGAATGTATTTTCTTGAAACTAAGCACACATTTCACATAGTAAAAGGCTTTTGAATTTTTTTGGGTGAATCTATTATCATGAAATCTTAGGGTGAAAATTCTATAGTTTTACTTTTCGTTTGTCATAGTGGTTCGCAATGCTGAACTAAGAAATAAAAATTAAAAAAAGAAAAGAAAAGAAGAGTTAAAAAGAAAACTAATTTCAAAAAAATGAAGTCTTGGTAATTGAGACAATCCTTATTAGGGCTATGGACATCTGGGTAGAAATAGAGTAAGGCCTTGAGTGTGATCAGAGGTAACTCTATTGAGGGTATACACATATGGATGGTAGCAGAGCAATGTCTAGGTAAATGTCTCCAATGTAGGACTCACTAGCCTAATGGTTGGAACCATAGTAATTAACCATTGTATGTCTTATGAAATAATAAATTAACTCATTGTTTCAGACACCAAGTCATTGGAGATACTGGATTTGGTCACTTACCTCTTCCCTTTTCATCCCTTCTTAGATTTGTTCATGTTACATGTGTTGTTTTAACTATACATTTTGGGTTCTTTGACTATTTATTTGTTCTAAAATACTCACGATTATTTTTTGATAGAATCATCATTTGTTATTAATTGCACAACATGCCTTAATTTCATCACTAAAATCATGAAACCTCTTTTTTTCTCTGAATCGTAATCTTTTGATTTTGACAAATTTGTGCATTTGACTTGTAACATTATTGGTTTGATTGAAAAGATTTTTTGGGATATGCTACAATCACCTTGATTTTTCTTTCTTTGATGTTCTTACCAAGTCTGAAATACAAATCTTTATCTTATAAAATTGGTCTAAAAGGATTGCAATTAGAAATTATTAATATCTAAATTTGGATGATATCATATAAATATTGAATGATTCAAAGATAAATGCAAAAAATATTGTTTCCTTTACTAGAGGTTCTCTTCAGTAATTCTAACCCAGTGGATTATGGCATTGTCAATACCTTGGGCTTGCAGTCTGGTAATTCACCTATGGGAATTACTCTTAAACCCTTCATTTATTTTTCTTTGTAGTAATCGTGATGTTTAACCTAGTATATTTTTCTTCTTCTCTGTGGTTGAGATTGTATTTTTATAACTGTGTTTTTCTTTGTTTGTCAAAGCTCTCACATTGCTTTTTCATACTATATATTTTTGAAGTTTTGTACTTAGGTGACGATCCTTTTCCACTTCGACACAACTAAGCATATTGTCGGCAATAATTGCAAAGTGCCATATAATACAACTAGCAACAATACCTTCTTGTGCAATTTAAAGGTTGATAAATTGTAATGTTGATAAATAATATTTAAACAGTTTATGAAGCAAATGTTATTGAAAAAAATAAAAATAAAATAAAATAATAATAATAATAATAATAATAATAATAATAATAATAATAATAATAATAATAATATAATTAAATTAAAGATTTTATAGTGCACAATTTAATTTAATATTTTTATTTATTTAAATACAATCAATATATTATTTCAAAAATGATATAATTAATAATTAAAAGAATATATATAAACAAAATGAATAAAATAAAATAAAATAATTTATAGAGCATAATTTTATTTAAGATATAGTTTTAAAAATATAATCGATGTATTATGTTCAGTGAGCATTCGAAAATGGTTCTTTCAATATACTGTGATAAATTGACTCATGCATAGAAAATAAGATTATGCATTAGTAAAGTTCATCAAAATAATATTTTTTTCACCATACAAATCGTATATGTATGTTATATGCATTCATTAAAATTATATTTTTGCCACAAATTGTTATATATGCCATTTTAATTTCTTTTCTACTTATGAAAATATTATGAGAGGATTTGAACTTCTCACAAATATTAAATTAATGACACAACCTCAACCTGAATCAATAACCTCAGTCATATTGCTACCATGGAATCAAGACTCCTATAGAAATTAGATAGCTCCATATAGAGAGAAGATTCCTTCACAAATTAGATATATTTTTACTCTACACATATATTCTTCCAAAATCATTATACATAAATTAGCCCCATAAAAGAAACAACTCCTTAAAAAGATAAATTTGTAACAATTAATGAATAAGGCACTTCAAACCACCGAATTAAAGTTAAGGTTTTGACGATGATGTAAATGTTAGCATACAACATAGATCATTTTAAAAAGAATTTAACTTAAAAATAAATAAATAAAATAAAAAATATATATTTTAAATATATGGTATTAAAAGTAATATTCAATTTACATATGTGAAGTTTAAAAAAATAAAGTTATTATTTTAAAAACAAATTAAAGTTTATATTATAACTTTCTTCTATAATTTATCGTGTTTATAAAACGTTCACAGTATATTATACATTAAATATTATATTCATATTTTTTAATTGTGTACAAATTTATATTTATAGATATGTATATGTATGTGTAATATTAAATGTAAAAATAAAATTTAAAAGAGTTGAAGTAACCAATGAACCCTAAGGTTGAGAATAATTATACTAAAAATTAAAAAAATCATTATAATTAAAATAAATAAAATCAACCTATAAATAAATGACAATAATTTATTTATTTATTTCATACAATTCACTTTAAAAAAATAAAAATTAAAACTCAGTGAAAAACAAAATGTAACATAATAAAATTGGTATGTGGAAAAATATACTTTCGTTCTTGTATGGTAGGAAAAGACACCCAATTTACTTGAATTATGTATCTTTCTCTTTCGGATTGATAACCCTTTTTTTCCTTTATTCTCTATATTGTACTCTAAATCGTGAATATAAAAATTTGAAGGAAGCTACATATAAATAATCAAACATTTATTTTTCCCTGACAAATGTGTAATAATTTATTAGCTATTCATCTCATTCATGCTTTTTGTACCAAAGTTGTGAAATGGTGAAGTGTACACTATTGTGACGTAAAAGCATGACTACTTGAAAGAATTTCATGCTTTATAAATATCTCGAATTTCAATGACAACTTTTTAATAAACATTTTCACCTTACTTGAAAATGAACATTGTTTAAAATCAAAATTCAAATAAGTATTTTAAACAGATTTTGGAATATAATATTCAATAGAGTACATTTATTAATGGGTTAGTGTGTAAATATACTCGATTTTTCAATTTAAAATATTATAAATTAGGAATCTATATAGTTTAATCAAAGCACTTAGTTATTTTCAAAACTTTTGAACATACGTTATTGTTTATAAATTTTTTTATTAGTATTGAAAGATAAATTTCAAATGCTAATCCATAATATGGAGTGGAAGACAAGGTTTAAGGTTGGTTATTATGGTTTGGTTTGGTTTGGTTTGATTTTGTTTTTTATTTTATTTTATTTTTTATATTAGAATATCAGGAACAAAAGTCTATGCATCAACAATACAAAACAACTAACAAAAATAAAAAATAGGTAAATTTAGAGGAGGGAAACGCCCCATAAGTCAAAGTGAAGGTATCAATTTTACAATATAAAAATGGCCCCAAATAGTTGGCATAACATAAAGGAAAGAAGAGGAAACACGCAGCCAACCACCCAAAATAGAGGGTGGCTCCACAAACCAACAACTATATCACCAAAGTACTAGACACCCTCTTAGTAGTGATGTTGTCCACATCATAATTATGATCTGATCAGTGTCCATAATAACAAGACCCACTGCAATGTTTGACTCCATAGTAGGTACCATCTGACCCAAACCAATGCTCAAAGGTGGAGTGAAGTGATCGACCTTCTTAAGCAGGGACTTCATGTTATTAATTTTAACATAATTGAGCACATCTTCAACATTAGTAGAAGCACCCATTTCAGTGATGTTTTCCAGCTTGCCAGCAAAAACATTCACATTATCATCAATCATTTTCCAAAGCTAGTTTTGTTCATCAAAACTATGCACAACAGGGAGGGAAAAGTAGAAGGGGGAATAGATTGATTCACATCCTTTTTAGCAGAGCACAGATCAACATTGAGGTCCAAAAGAAAACCTTAATCCTTAGCATCCTTGTTCAAGTTAGCATGATTGTCCAAATCAGCAATTTGATCAGCCAAAATAACATCATTATTAGTAGCAAGACAACTATCAACACCATTCTTATCATACTTAGGAAAATTAACCCAGGCATGAACATGATCATCCACCTAATCAAAATATGCATATTTAATATAGTCCACTCATGTTCAAAAACTTTAACTTTGGTAGTCGAGCCATGATACACACGCCAGTTTGAATTAGGACTTAGTTTAGGATAGCCACCAGAGTCAATAAAGAAATCAGAAGTAATTTTTAGCTACCCAGTCTTCAAGAACTATTCCAGTTGCACTTGAGGTACTTTCAGTTGAAGAATAATATTTAAGAAAACAATGCTAATAATGAATTCAATAGTGATGTCAGTAAGCACCCTAATCTTTGTTTGGAAAACATCAAGGTTCCTTTGCCTCCATAAAAACCACAATATTATAGTAGAAAAAAAAAGCCAAAAATTGTGAAAAAATATGGACTTTCTTTTTAGGACACACATATCCAAATGCAATATTCAACAAACTAATTTCATAATGAAAGACCATGACCCACCATTTAAGACAATAATTCCAAATTTTAGCAGCATATGGATAAGAAAAATAAGGTTCTCGATAGATTCAGTATCACTACATCGAGAACAATAAAACTGACGTAAACCACTTTTAACCCAAACATCACCAACAAGAAGTTTATTATAAATTAATAAACATCTAAAATATGATTTTTTGGGTTCGATATAGGATGTCCAAATAACATTGAATCTAAAAGACCAAGAACGTAAGGGATCACAAGCACTCTAGATATGATTAATGGTAAGATAAGGGACTTTGGAGAAAGAGAGTTTATCATGCAACATTTAAGTAGAAAATTCACATAGGGATAGTCCCTTCAACCATTTAACATTATCTTAGAATCCATCCTCCTCATCCATAATATATACATTATTGAATCCCTATAAATCCTTTAGTAGGAGAGTATACGTCCTACATTGAGAATAAGGAATTTGAAATCTAGTTAGAATTTCCATCCAAGATGCCCAACCATTCTGAAAAAAAATCCTTAAAATTTCTCAACCCTTTAGTGAACCACTCAAAGGCATAAAAATCTCTAGTGAGTACTAGAGGCCTCCTGTTAACAGAAAGATTCCACAATAAATATATACACCCATGGAAGCATGTCCCAAACCAACTTAACACATGTTTATAAATGATAAAAGGATTAGTAGAATCTTAGGTAGACCAGATAGAACCAAATATTGGGGAACCGACCAATTTCACTGAAAAGGGCCATATAAGAAGGTCAACAATATTGATTCCTTTTAAATTTGGATTACCTTTAGGGAAGGCTCTCAAAATATTATTTTTGACTAATAATTTCCATGGTTCTTCTCCTTTGAAAGCTCTAATAATTCATTTAACAACAAGGTAATACCTTGTATCCTTAGATCTTTCAAGCCAAGGCCACAAATATTTAGAGGCTTGTAGTAGAAGTATCAAGAAATAACATGCCATTTTCTAATTCCCTTTCTGTCTAACCACATGAAATATCTAATAATTATATGAACTAGATGACATGGTATTTACTAAAATTCAAAAAATAAGCATAATATTTTGTAATAATCCAAGATTTCCTGATAGACTTGAATCCTACCAGGTAAGGAGAGCAGGTGGCATTACCATTTCTCAATCTTTTAATCAATCTTGACAAAGATCCCTTCCCACATAAGTTTTAAAGTAGGGGTAAGATCAAAGGGAATACAAATATATCTAACCAATTGATTAGGACCTTTCCATTCCTAGTCAAAAGGAGCAAACCAATTTGGAGAAGTCTCCTTCCAACCCAACATACAAGACTAATGAATAGCCACTTTATATCCATACATAGAATAACATATATTTAGACTTAAGGTAATCTCAACCAAATTATCTTTCTTAATATTGACAAATAGAGTATTATCATTTGTATAAAGGACATTAATCAACTTATAATCATTAGGTAGAGTAATTCCTTTTATTGGGGGCCCCATCTCATAACTTCTTAACAAGTAGTGTATAGCTTATGCTACCAGCACAAACAAAGATGGGGCCAATGGGTAGTCTTCTTTGATAAATCTTTGAAGATCAAGTGCCTCATTAATCTCACCATTCACTTCAAAAATATAAGATGCATATTTAAATAATACATTAATAATTTTATAAAATTTGTCTTGAAATCCAAAGGCTCTCAAAATTATTTAAATAAAGGGCCATTATATTCTATCATAATCTTTTTCAAAGTTGAGCAAAATCATGCTTGCATCCTATTTGCAGTAATAGGCCTAATACATCCCATCCTAACTAGTAATAAGGTTATCTATAATATATATGCCCTTAACAAAACTAGGCTGATTTTTAGAAGTAATTGAAAAAAGAAGATAGGAGAGATGGTTGGGCAAGATTTTTGCCAATATTTTATAGGATACATTTATGAAAGTGATGGGTATCCAATGTTTGACCTGGTTGGACTCTCCATACTTTTGGATGAGCTTAATAACACCTCTGTTAATCTCTGGTCCGAAAGAAAATAAAAAAAATAACTTCATTATAGACCTCAACATAATCATTGGTAATCCAATCCTTCTTAGCCTTAAAAAACATAAGAGTGAAATAGTAAATACCCAAAGCTTTATCATCTATTAATGAAACAATGGCCTCTTTCATTTCATCTAAATAAATAACATTATCTAAGTAGTTGGATTTCTCACGTGAAACCTTCATGGTATACAATGATCATAAAGAACCATGTTCTATTAAGTATGAGACTTTGTTCAATCAGACAAATAAAAATTGGAGTAGAAATCAAAGAAGGCATTTTTAAAAAATAATAGGGTCATGAGATAGATTTACCATCAACTTAATACCAAAATTTTTACTCTTTTGGTTCTTAATTTTCAAAAAGTGAAAGAAGAATTTGGATCCCCTACCACCAAGTTTGATCTAAATCAAATGAGAGTGAATTTGAGATCCTCTGACAAGGTAACATTGGGATTGCTTGATCCAATGATCTAGAGAATTGAGTTCATCCACAAGCCTTCTATTGGAGGGATAAATTTGAAGGGAAATTTTAGTGAAAATTAACTTTTCTTGAGTGATCCTAGTAGCTTTCCTATATGGTCTGACCTTAAACTATCCATATGCTCTTGCAAAGATCTTAGATAGTTCCATTCAGGAGTTCCATTTCACAATGCTAGAGGAAGATTCACATGAGAGACTCCTAATGTTATAAAAGAGTAGATACCTTCTATACAGACTTGATCATTTAGGTGAGAGACATTAAACTTGTAGACCCCTTTTAAAGAAGCATAATCTTTACCAAAATCATCACTCAGGGAGACACTAACCTCAATGGGCTGCTGATCTGTGATAGTTAATGGAAGATCATTAACAACATTCCTAGAGCTATTTGGGTCACCTAAAAGGAATCACTATTCATGTAGAATCCTTTTTCCAGTGATCTAATTGTTACACTAGGTATACTAGATACCTTTACTCTATTTTTGATCTTTATAAAGAACATCAAAGAGTCTATGCATTATCTTAAATTTAGACCAAAAGAATAGTTCATTACTTTTCGAAGATTGTAGATCCCCCAAATTTGTATTTTTTTTCCTCCACCATGTTAAAATCACCGCTAAGGACCTAGGGGGTATTTTTGATGTTGGATGCAAGCCAGTTATAGAGCTCAGATCTCTCTATAATCATTGGGAGCATATATATTACAAAGACTAAAATAACGATTTTGTTTTTCCATTAAAACCCAAACAACACTATTATAAAGAGAAACCCCATGATCAATTATATACTCCTTCCAATTGGGGTTAATCAAGATAGAGGACCATCCTTTACCTCTCTGATGATTGGTATAAAATTGATCAACATTTGGCCAAATAAAATTAAGGTCCACAGACAAATGGGAGCCTATAGCTTTAATCTCTTGAATCAATAAGAAGTCAAAATTCTCTCTAGAGTGTTCAAACTACCTCACAATAGGTTTTTTATAAGGGGTTTCCATACCCCTAACATTCCAAATTATAATTTGTATAGAAAATAGTTGGGGGAGGGTCACTTAACCTAACCATGGGGCTTATCCCCACTATTATAAAGCCTTGTGAATCAATCAGGGACCTTATTCGCTTTTTATTTCCTCTTGTTATCCATCTCAAAATTTCTATGGGGGGTGTGTTTAGATATATTACAATCAATCATTGAAGCCCAGTCATGAGATAGTGAAGTATTTTTAGTCTTGAGCCTCTTGCCAAATCCTCTAAACTTTTAATTTTTAGACACATTAAGTTCCATGAGAGATAAAGGAGCAACAACCACAAGGTCAAGAGTAGATACTGAGATATTCAACTTATTCATCACAATTGAACCAACATAGGATAAGATTCATCTCCTTTTTCAATTAGGGTAGGTGATGACAAACTTCTACGGGTATAATTATTAACATTGGGGGGATTTGCTAAAATGACCACATATTCATCATAGGGATAATACTTAAATTATGAGTCAGAAGAATCCATTGAAACCTTCTTATCAAAGATATCCTCTTCTAAATCATCAGGTAAAATATTATGCAATTAAGACATGTAGGTCACCATATCAATAGGCAGTAAGGAGGAGCTATAGAGATGGGAAAAGAACATAGGAAGATCCTTAACTCTCTCTTAAAAAATCACTGGAGAAATTTCCCCTAAAAATTACTCAACGAAGGCACTACATTTGAGGGGTTAATTACTAAAGATGGGGTTTTCATATAATTTTAGGTGTTATGTTTGAAGAAAACCCATCAAACACTCATCCTTTTGCATCTCCAAGACTTTTTCATTATTAAGGTAATCTTCCTTGTGAACCAGTAGAAGGCATTATTTTTGACATGCCCATATTTTTTATAGAAAACAAGAATTTAAACCTCCTAGACCTTTGACAACATAAATATGAGAGGTCCCTTTGATTTTAAAATTAAGGGATTCAAGAAACACATCAAGAGGTTCTAGGGTGATCAAAACCCTGGCATTCATATGTGGTAAGGACCTTCTAGTGTATTCAATTCAAAGGAATTCTAAAAGAGGATTCAAAGCTTGAGGTAAAAAATTCCATAGTTGAATAGGAACATTTTTAATGTCTACCCATCTAGGGTAAGTTTTGAAGAAAAGGTCATTACAGTTCATGTCAAAGTTTCATGGGATTGCCTTAAATAGAAATTGACCAATAGTCCATGGGGGTTTACTAATAAACCTCCTCTACATACTATAATTTTTTAATTAAATCATAAACACTCCATTTTAATCCATTATACATAAACTAATATAAACTCCCATTTCTTTTCCCCACACATAATTGACCTAATTATCAAAAAATTCCTATATGTCGAGAGAATTTGAATTCAAATAAACAAAAAATATCCAACTTTTTTTAACCAAGTTTATTCCTTCAAGGGGTATTTTTCCATGGAAACTTTTATAAGTAGAGTAAGTATTTTCCCATGTCTAGGGAACTTACCAATTTGGGCTTCAACATGCTCCCTTGCTCTATGTTCAACCTCATTGGAGATACTGATAAGAATTTATGCATCCTTTGAATGCTTAACTTCCTCTTTTTGATGTATAATCTCACTAAATAGTTTATTCGATTATATAACCTTTCTTTCACCTTCCCTAGCCAAAAATGTCTCACTCTCCTTGAGATTAAAGTCTTTAGTAGACTCTAGAGGACCAACTATTTCATTAAAATTTCTATTCTCTTCACTAGTTGCATGCTTGAGATCATATTTTTCATCATTCACCATATTTAAACATAATTAGTACAATAAACTCTCTTATCTCTAAAGACTATAGGTGTGGAGAACTAGGTGGATGGACATAGGTAGGCATGGGATAACTAGATAAAATAAAACACACACCAAAAAATAAAAATAAAAAACATTAATGAAAGATAAACACAAATCCAATACCAACCAAAGTTAAGATGAGCATCAAAAGAACAAACACATTAACGCAAAGGGAGCTAAGGGAACCACGGTGAGTGATAGAGAGAGAGCTTGGGACACCATCAATGTAGGATGACTCTTTGCATCCCCATTTTAGAGTTCCAAGAACCTTTGTTGTCTATCATCATAATCATAATTAGCTAGGATTTAGGGATTTCCAAAATAAGGATCTTTTTTAAAACTAAATATTTTTAAGAGTTGGTTAAGAGTGTTAAAAATATTATTCTTATCCTCTTCAGATCTACTTGTCAGCTTTGGAGTCCTTCCTAATGATGTTTGAATCAAAAAAAAAATAAAATTATTAGTATCAGTTTAAATTTGAAATTTAGTAAATCATTTGGAGTTAGTATGAAAAAAAATGTGGTAGGTGAGAATTCTATTAGATAGATACAAAAAGGAGAAAAGACAAAGTAGAAATTATAGAATGAGAAGAAAACACATGAAGTAAGAGAAGACTAGATAAATTTTGTGGTTGAGTTTTTTGATGTGGTGATGACCTACGAGTGGGATTAGGGCTCCACCCTTTGATGAACCTTGCTTTACCTCTTTCTTGTATCTACCAAGGCTTACTTATATCTCTTTCCCTTGTGTCTGGGTCTTACCACAATGGGTTTTTATGATGCCAGTCATAAGAGAAACTACACTTAAGGAGAAGATGATCATAGGGCTTGGATTTTAGACTAGGAAAGATGAAGGTTTGAGCTCAGAGCTATTAGAGGGAAAAGATATATGTCCAAAATTTCAGCCATTGATTCCTTAGGTTGAAAACCTAATTTTTTTTGTGGTTGTAACAAAAGGGCGAGCTGATAAAGAAGGATATCTTTAGATCAACCCAACTAGGTTAGACTTCAAGGTCAGGGCAACCCCAAATTGTGTCTATATAGATCAAACAAGGGTTATAAAACCCACATTAATAAATTTTGAAGGTAAATCTCTAGAGGATATTTATTAAAGTAGAGCAAGGTATCTGGAGAGGGCCTTGATCTATTGATTTGACAGTTTTATCCATCTTTTTTGAATCTGCATAAATGGCTTTCAATTTCTTAGTGATTGTTGCTGATAGGTGAGATGGAAATTTACCCTTATGAAAGTTGAACATGTGCATATAGCTGGATTGTTATATCCACATGACATACCAAATGGAAGAGGTAGGTGATCAGTATGTAATTTATCCAAAGTTTACCATTATCAAAAAATAAACATGACATGACCTTGGTTGTAGTTGATAAGCTATCTAAGATAGCTCATTTTATATCATGCAATTTGATTAATGATATACCCACTCTTGTGAATAGGTTCATAAATAAAGTGTATCAATTACATGGATTCTTAGATAATGTCATTTCAGATCATGATATGAAGATGACTTCTAAATTTTGGGTAACTCTAAATTCAGATTTGAGTACATAATTAAACATCAACACTACATATTACCCAAAGAATCATGGTCATAATGAGTGAGTTAGTTAGGTGTTAGACGATATTATTTATATGTATTGCATGGATCAATAGTACAAATGGGAAGATAATATTTTTTGGTTGAGTTTTCTTACAATAATTCATACCAATTAGCTTTGAAGATGACACCATTTGAAGCGTTGTATGGAAGAAGGTGTAGCACACCAATCAAAGGGGATAGGTTGGAAGACAAGGTAGTCTTCGAACTTGAGATGTTTTTAGAAATAGAAGATCAAGTTAGATTAATTAGGCAAATATTGTAAAAGGACAATGATAAGAAGAAGAGTTATGCTAATCTGAAGAGAACAAATAAATAATTTTCAGTAGGTGATAAAACGTTCTTGTAGATTAAACTATAAAAGAGCTCGATTAAATTTGAGAAGTCAATAAAACTTTCATCAAGATATTTGGGACCCTACAAGGTTTTAGAAGTAGTCAATCCTATACTGTATAAGCTTGTTTTGACACCAAACTTAGCTTTATTGCATAATGTCTTCCATGTTTCTTATCTTAAAAGGTATATAGTTGATATTTCACATGTGTTGGATTGGAATGCTTTATAGGTTATGGAATTTGAGAAGTCAACAAAACTTTCACTGAGATATGTGGGACCCTTAAAGGTTTTAGAAGAGTCAATTTTATAGTGTATAGGATTGTTTTGACACCAACCCAAGCTTTATTGCATAATGTCTTCCATGTTTCTTATCTTAAAAATTATATAGTTGATATTTAACATGTGTTGGATTAGAATGCTTTGCAGGTTATGGATCCTACGGTGGCCATGGTAGAACCAATCAGAGTAATTGACACATAAAAAATTCATTTGTGTAATAAAGAGATGTCATAGTGCAAGGTCTTTTATAGTGCTACTTGGGAGGATTATGACGAGATCTATAGGCAATTTCTATATTTGTTACTTCAAACTATGTTACTTTTTTGTTGAATAATATTTCTAATTCAGAACTAATATTTAAATATGTGTCATTAGGCTGATTACCAAATTTAAGGAGAAGGATGTCACATCTCAATTCCTCACTAATAAAATTTATTTGATTATCCATGGATTTTTATGGTTGGTAATTTGATTATTATTTAACTAATTTATAAGTCATATGCTATTATGAGATAGTTGTATGTTGCTTTGATTTTATGATTTCATTACTATGTGTTTAGTTTATTGTATATTATTTACATTGTGATTATATTGATTTTTTATTTCATCAATATTTTATGATATATGTCACAATGCCACAGACTAACTACCTTCTTGTCATGAGTTGGATACACCTAAGAGATTTATCCTTTAGAGCATGATGGAGGGAGAGGATCATCAAATAGAGTGATGTAGATGGAGGTGTTGGGAGATGATAGAGGAGTGACTATAATATATGAATACACCACATTAAATATCACTCATTATATGCATAGTTTAAATGTTTTAGCATTAGTATATTTTTGATGATTGTTTGCATTTAGATAAATATTTATGCATAATAATTGTGTGTTAGCAAAATTTAATACTTATATGGAATTAATATTGTGTGATTTCATTGTGGTAGTATGCGTTTTATATCATGTTATTGTATTCATGATCATTAATATTTTTTCAAGAACACAAATTTGCATGGTTATTACCTAGTTACTATCGCATCTAGACTAACCATCGTGTCTTACTAATGTTTGAGAACAATGGTAGGTTATATATATAATATTTTAGAAATATCAATTACTATTTAAAGGAATATAATTGACTTTATAACTATCATATTATCAGCAAGTCATGATGTCGGTCATCTATACTAAGATAGTAACAAATTATATTGTTATCCTAAGCTAATTTAGAAACTAACGTAGACATTGTTTATAAATAACAGAGTCAATGGTGTTAATACAAAATTAATGATTAATAAGTTAATTATTTACCTATACAAAGTTAATAAAAAATAAAGAAATTATTTTATAATTGGAAATAAATATAAATGGAAAAGCCTCATTAAAGAAATAAAACCATTGTGTTATAATTTGTAAATATATATTTAGGAAAAAAAAGAGAAAACACAAAAAGAAAAAAAATTAATTTAAATAAAGTTCAATATTCATACAATGGAAAAAGAAGAAGAAAAGGAAGAGTGGCATGGCATAGGGGAGAATAAGAGGAGAAAAGAGGGAACATGAATTGGGAAGAGAAGGGTAGCATGAAGAGGAGAGGAAAGATCAAATTAGGGAAAGTTTATCCATATTGTACCATTTTGAACACTGTAACAAGGTAGGTGATTTTGTTTAGATTTTGTGCTGAATTTGACAAATTTTGTGTATTAATGTTTTACAAACTATGTATTATAATGGTGATCTGTGTACTATATTATTTATGATAGAAAACTATGTTGATATAGTGAATTGTGTACAATGATACACACAAACGCACACACACACGCACACGCATGCGCACGCACACACACACACAATTATTTAATTATATCAACCTAGTATAATGATTTGAATATATATAAACATCTAAAAATATAGCGATGTAGTTATATACATCAAACTAATATGTATATAGAGCGACTTGAGTATATTGATTTACAATATAGCAATTTAAGCACAATATCATTCTTATGTAGCGATCCAGATATACATAGTGATTTGCATAGCAAACTATTTAGATATATGGTGAACTTAATTTTGTGTGTGTGTGTGTGTGTGTGTGTGTGTGTGTGTGTGTGTGTGTGTGTGTGTGTGTAGTTATATACATCAAACTAATATGTATATAGAGCAACTTGAGTATATTGATTTACAATATAGTAATTTAAGCACAATATCATTCTTATGTAGCGATCCAGAAATACATAGTGATTTGCATAGCAAACTATTTAGATATATGGTGAACTGAATTTGTGTGTGTGTGTGTGTGTGTGTGTGTGTGTGTATATATATATATATATATATATATATATATATATATATATATATATATAGAAAATCAATGAAAAATGTAAATGTAATGAATTGATCTTGATTCATAAGTTCTAGGTACAATGATGTATAGATATATAAAAAAACCAACGATGTATATTCATGAACAATGATTCATATAACGAACTATGTTAAACTATAATAGCAAACTATGAGACCATAATAGTGAGCAATGAGATTATTATAATAGTTGTTTAATATAATATATTGACTCTTGTATTATAGTTCAAATTGTGTAATAGAAGAGCAAACTATGTGTTAAAATTAGTGAACTATGTATTATAACAATTTAAGCTTAATAGTAATATATATATCAAAGTGGATATCATATAAACTGATGTTTATGATATAGAAAAATTCCTACATAAACAAATAATTGTGTATATTATGAATCAAATTGTGAGTGTGGTAGTGAATGAATCATTTTAAAGTCAATATAGAGGCATCAGAAGGGAATTTGGTTAGCACAATGCAATGCAAGTGTTATGGTGAATCTTATTTTCTTTATTAGTGATAAGGCTATATTTCAATCCCATTCTAGTAATATGTACAATCTTAGTTATCCTATACACCAAGGTCAAGTACAAAATTGGGATGCTATGGATATATTTTGGTAGCAATATATTCAATTATTTATGATGTGATTTTGAGGACCATTATTTCCTCATAAATGAGAGTCCTCTTACTACTTATTATGATTTTATCTCATAGTTTATTTTATAAAACATAAATTATGAAATTAAAATACAGAAGAATTCATATTAGGTTGATGGATATTCATGTGTAATTATGATGATCATCTTTTTATGAGTATATTATGAGTTAGTATATTATGACTACCTTTTTATGAGGATATTGTGATTAAAAAATTGAGCTACTCATAATAGGTGTAGATGTGTATTACTAACATTACTCTATAAAACAAATATTAGATTGTCCAATTAAAACCAATATAATTTTTATGATCCACCTGTTTCATTATTGTCATGGTAATCAATGGACTTTAACCAACCTAGAAATATAAATGACCAGTGGCATTTATACATAGCATTATAAGTATTTTTTGCTTATATGTGGTACACATTAGGACTATATTTGGCATGTTCAAGTACTTATATATACAAAAGATATCAATAAGATAATTTGGGTAAACATGTGCATATATAACACTTATTAGTACATTAGGAGGTGTGTCTATATCTATAGTTTTATTGACTAATAAAAGTAAGTCTTAGGACCTTGAGGGATAGTAAACTATTACTATACAAATACAGTCTCCTAGAAACATAGTAAGATGTAAAAATGAAAGATTATGTTCATATGAGATGTGACTTAGTTTATGATTTATTTGGTTCTTTGAAATTAGTATAACTATCTATGTAATTGAGTAGTTGTACATATGAACAATGGACTATGATATTAATGTTTATCATAGAATGATTATATTTGAATCTACTTATAGAAATTAGGAATATGAAGTCTAAATATAGATTATACCTAGTTGGTATAAATTGTACTTGCTATACTTATTATTATTTATATAAGTCCTCATAAATGAGAGTTTTGTTTCTACTTATTATGATTTTATCTAATAGTTTATTTAGAAAAAGGTAAATTATGAAATTAAAATAGATAATAATTCACATTAGGTTGATGGATATTCATGTGTAATTATGACGATCATCTATTTATGATTATATTATGAGTTAGTATATTATGACTACCTTTTTATGAGGATATTATGAGTAAAAACCTGAGCTAACTCATAGTAGGTGTAGATGTGCATTACTAACTTTATAA